>JAPERM010000004.1:600000-790997 GCA_030411635.1 Fusarium sp. MBC 119 | reverse complement strand
TGTAGAGCAAACCTTGAATAGACTCACGGCTACTCAGCAGGCCATACTGATTAAGTAGCAATTTCTACTCAGTAAATGCGACACGTACTCTAGGTTTCGAGTCATCTAACCAGCCAGTTTGTACAAAGTTACAATGCAGATGATGGTCTCAAATGGACACCGAGAACAGGTGAGGGTTTGAACCTAAGTTCGGCATAGCAATAAATAGATAAACTCCTTAAAAACTCCACATATCACGCAAAGATCAAGATAGCAACTCAAACACCCGTCATCGCTTCTTCAACGCCGCGAACCGTCTCTCCAAATCTCCAAGGTCTGGAATCGATCCATCAGGCTCGTTCTTCCGCGATGCTGGCTCCGCCTTCTTGCTCGGTTTCAACTCCACAGATCCTAGTGTCACCTTGGGATGTATGTTATCAGTCGTCATCCTTGGCGGTGTCACCGTCAATGGGCTCGTTGGGCCTCCACCGGCCAGTTTCTTGACCGGCGTGTTCAGGGCTGGATCCTTGGTATCTGCGGCGAGAGGTGTTTCAAGGACCTTTTGCTTCTGTCCGCCGGAAGGTTCCTCATCATCATCGTCGTCGGCGTCAAGTAGCTCCGGGGGCGGAGAAACTGCTTCCCGCTTGGGCCAGTCGACGCCGTAAGCCCTGGCGATCTCCTCCAAGTACCCAACGACGAGCTCTTCTCGCGGAGGCGTGACGCTCAGTTTCTTGACAACCTTCTCGTTGACCTTTCCATCGGTATTTTCCGTCGCTGCCAACACATACTCCTTGCCATACTTCTCAGCCAGAAGCGTCCTAACTGTTCCCAGCTCTTTAATCTCCGTCTTAGGCGCCGCATAAATCAGGCTCTGAATAGCCTCCTCCAGTCCAGGATCAACTGTGTGTCCTTCCATCAATCCAGCGCGCGCAAGTAGTAGTTCGCAGTACAGTTCGAGCATCTCGTGAAGCTCGGAGGTGATGTCGGATCGGATGATGTTCTCGACGCGGATGCGGGCTGAGTCGACCTTGCCGGCCTCGAGGAGCTGAGCCATGGCTCTCCGCGCGGTCTTTCCAAGCTGCTCATCACGCTGCTGAACCATGCGCAGACGCGCAATGGTCAGCTTGAGCTGGACCTTGAGCTTTGTCTACAGAAGCAAGCGCCTGGGTTAGCAACTGTGTCAACTGTGCGACTGGCGCATCATGGCATTGAATCTGATGGCGGGGAAGCGCCGACGGGATGATGAGGGGCAACTTACTACAAGACTAGCACCAGGCGCCATGATGAACGAACGAGGAATGGTATGGCAGAGGTTAGTAGTAGAAAGTGACCGTATGTAAGAGAAGATCAGCAAAAAGCCCTCAAGAAGTAAAGAGGGCGAGCAGATATAATAAAGAAAGTGGAGGGGTATTGTACAAGTCAAGGCAAGTCAGGCAGCCAGAGACGAACTGTAGCCTGCCCCAGCCGCTATGAGCTCATTCCCGCTGCGACAGCCTCCGGCCCCACTACAGCTTCATCCGGATCATACCGAAGCTCAAGTGATGAAATTACAATTACGCGGTATTCTCAGGCAACCGAATAATAATCTAAATACTAGAGTTCAGCATAGGTAAAACAACGCAAATAAGACGCGTAAGTCAATTGTTCCAGAACATACATTTTGTGGTTCTTCTATTACTAAGTAAAGATAGAGAGGGCTCTTCTGTCTACAAGGGTACCAAAGTATTTGGCCTTCAAACCATAGATAGACCAGTTCATCCATAAATGTCCAGCTCTCTTCTTTCATAGATAAGCATCAATAACCTGCCCATCCCAAGGGCTACCTCACAGCTCCAGATGACCTTGCAAATGGGATCCTTCATCGCCATAACGCCATATCCTAATTCCATAGCCATGATTTGCTTGTTAACACATCCAGCTGGCCAAACAGCAAACAGTTCCAAATGGCGGTTTAGTTGGTACACTCCCTCTTTCTGTTGGGGATCTGCAGTCCCTGTTTAAATGCTTCTACTCCATGTCGGCATCTTCTGCAACTGGGGCTACACCATCAATTGCTTCTCCTTTGAATACATCGCTGCCTTCGTATGTGACTCTCCGCCATCCGCAAGCCTCCTTGTCGTCCTTGATCCACTCCATCGTTGGGAAGTAGTGGTCGTTCTTCTTCATGGTGATGACCCATGGCACGCAGTCAAATGTTACTGCCTTGAGTCGGAAGTCTAAGGATTTGTTAGTTATGCTGTCCTTGTTATCAATTCTCGTAGGTTGACTTACAGGTGTTGTCAGGGATTGTTCGGGTCGCGGCAATGAAAGAGTTGAGATCAGGTGTAGGGGTACCGTTCACATGAGTGATGAAGTTGGTTGGCGCAACACCATACTGGTAAGCCGGTGATCCGCGGATTCGACTAGACACATACACCTCGCTGTGTAGCTTGCTGATCTGTTGGCGAACGGCTTGGTGAGGCCTGTGGAGAATGGCACCGCAGAAAGAAACGGCATGATCCGTCTCCATGTCGTCGGCTGCGACTGTAGGGAGTTGCAGGTGAATCTCCTCGCATTCACGGACAATGACCGCGTCGAGCAATTCGTGTGAGTACATCAGGTCGAAGTCTGAGATAGTGGTACAAATCTTGCCATTCAATGTAAGGATGATATCTCCCTCGAGCAGCGACACCGGGTGGTTGACACGCTCAAACGTTCGCTTGCTAACCATGAACAGCTGGTGATGGGACCGGTTGGCTTGAGTGACCTTCTTGATCCATTCGTCGGAAACACCCATGACTGATGCCTGAGACATCTGGACCGACCTAAACTCCACCGACAAGATACGGAGCTTGGGGTTAATGCCCTTCTGAACAGACTCGACAACAGGGAGCAAGGTCTTTGTGCCTAGACCAAGGTAGTACTCCTCATCGCGCGAAGTGCACGGTGAGCGCTCACCCAAATACGACAGCCAGAGAGCCTGGACGGTGCCGTCAGGTGCAACGAGAACACCACTATTGCAGGTCGAGCCAAGGTTGCTGTCGATTGTAATCGCATCAACATTGACAGCGCGGTAGCGAGGAGCGCCTGAGTTGGCGGGAATGGCCACTGCAGTGATCTCGGTAACGCTTGTAGAGCCATGCACAACGCGACCAATGCGGTTATAACCCAAGAAATATGTCTTGGCTCCTTGAGTAAGAACTTCGTTGCTCAGTGTGGCGCTTTTGACTGGCGCATCGACAAGTGACGGGTCATACTGGATGATGGCGTAGTTCTGAAGGGGATGCAGGAAAACCACTTTGCCCTCAACAATGATAGAGTCAGCGATAGTAACAGTGATGTCGCAAAGATCGTAAGGGACAATAGCTCTGGAGATCAAGACAAGACCCTTCTCTGCGTCAATCACGAGACCCATACCCCAACGTCGGTTCTTGGGGAAGCCATCGAGCTTCAGAGGCATAGTACAGTTGATGTGGACGAAACTGCGGATTAGGTCTGCGATGCCTGGGTGAGGCATGTGGTCCAGCTCAATAAAGCTGGCAGATCGTCGAGTAGGTGCAACAGGAGGCAATGGGTCTCCTAGGTCAGTGAAATCCCAAACGCCTGACTCGTCATTTCGAACTGCGAGCTTCATCTTGGACGCCCAGTGACGATCAATGTAGGCAACTGTGGTATTGAGAGTGTGTAGATCACGAAGATGCTTGTAAGTGACAACCACCCTCGCACGATCTGGAATTGTCTTCATCACTTGAATGAAAGTGTCGAGATTTGGTACCTTCTTGTGATCGATTGTTTGAACGATCCAGCCATTGTCCGTATTGTCGAACCGGAAAGACCCAGCTGACTCGCATACATAGACACCCTGGACAGCGACAGCGTAGAGTCTGGCCTGCTGGTAAGACAAATCGTGGAAGCTGGCACCCGCCACCGAAACGAAACGATCAGGGGTAATCTTGTGAAGATCTCCAACCTCAATTTCCACCTCCACATCCTCTCCACCACGCTGAAGATGCAGCTTGATGGTGTTGCCCACGCTCGAATCCAGAATGTCGTCGAGTCGGATGAATTGGGTGATGAGCTCGCCGTTGACCTTGATGAGGACGTCACCCTCCTCAATTTTGTTGTCCGAAGGACCCTGGGGGAGGACAATCTCAGCCACCAGCATGTTGGTTTCCTCGGGGAATTGCTTGCGCATGGCCGCCTCCCATTCAGGGCTCAAGCCCAACCTTCTGCACTCGTCGAATGGCTTCAGGAGAAACTGGCACTGGATATCGCCACGTGTGACGGGCTTGCCAGACTGGATGCACTGTAGAGCACGTAACGGCCGGTCTAAAGGCAGGAAATAATCTGTCGAGGCTCCATCAGAACGACCGCCGGCTTGAAGCGCGACAGCGCAGCCATCCTTGTTCACGACCGGACTTCCAGAACTTCCTCCGCTGGCGGCCGCGTTGGCCTGGTAGTAACACGTGTTGAAGTCGCTATAGCCCTCGCCGTATTCCGGAGCGTTTCGATCTAGACGGCTGATGATGCCCGACAAAATACTGAGCTTTTCACCCGCATCGTTACCGACAACTCGAATCTCGGTTCCGACTAGTGGACATGTTAGTGACGTCTCTTAACAGACTATTGTACCTCGGAAGTGGCGCATACCTTTCGCGAGGTCGGGTCGTAGTTCTAGGCCATCAATGTGCATGTACTTGATCGCCTTGGGGTCGTATCGAAGAATTCCAAAATCGTGGACGGGGTCACGGTAGACAGGGTAGCAGTCCACTTCCTCATGGTTGTCGAAGACACAGTGACCCCAGAAGGGACCAGCACCGACAACGTGACGGTTCGTCAAGATGTATCTGTAAATCCATATTAGCCTCCCCTTTCCTGAACAGCTTTGATGAGTAATGCGCACCCTCTCTCGGAGTCAACCACATATCCTGTAGCTTCGCTGGTCAAGGCGGAATCGGTATCGAAAGAGCAAGTCTGGCAGAAGCGAATCGCAACAACATTGCGCACCACTTTCTGGATCGTATCCTGCCACTCGCCCAAGCTTCCTGGTGTTCCAATGTACATAGCGTGCGGGTGGAGGTCGTCGATTATATCGGAATCGTCGTCGAACTCAACAAGGTCGGGAGTGTTGTCGTCAGGCGAGAGCTTTCCGTTGACTCTCTTAGCAGGAGGAGCCTGGTCGGGCGAGCCCGGGGCCTTTCTCTTGACCCTCGGTGAAGATGCGGCGCCATTCATGACTGTAGATGTTTCTGAATTACGATGGTTATAAGACAGTGGCCGTGAAGAAGAGCACGGCGTTGATCGTTGTAAAGGGGATCGAAAGTGACAACGTCAGAGCAGACAAGGGTCGTGGGCAGTGACGGGACCGAGACACGGCGCGAGTAGTGAAGACAGCGAGTCCAAATTCGAATGGACGACACTGATGGAAGATTAGACAAGGATAAAAGCAAAAGAAGACGTAGGATGAAAGAAAGAAGGGGAGTTTATGAGGGCATGTGATGACCAGGCTGAGATCTGGGGAAAAATTTATGATGGCACACCTTTCACCTTTGGCTTTGCCTTGGCCTGGGAGTGGATCAGCTGGAGCGGCACTCTCTGCAGAAAGCCCACTAAGCTACAGGGGAAATGGTACCCTCGAAGCCGCTAAAACCATCCAGTGGCAGCTCCATGCAGCCGCCGTCATTCCCGCAGCGCCCTGACCCGCCACTTTGCATAAACTTATGCACTTCTCGACCTCTCCCCGCCTTGTCCGTCCCGACAAGACAAAAAGGTTGTGGGTGTGTCAAGTTGAGATGGTGTGCCACAACTTCTCGACTGTAACGACAGATGACCAGTCAACTACGGGCTGAGATGGTGGGCGATTGAGACTGTTGTGCCCCTTTTGAACGCGACAAAGCTCTATATCAAGTTTCGGCATTTTAATAGTATGGCATCTCTAATGTATGTCTCATAAGCTCTTGTACAAATGCAACACATCGTATCTCACACACTGCACCTGACCCTCAAACCGTTGGGGAAGGGTAGTATCTGCTTGGGTAGGCCAAAACATTCAAGGCTGGCTGTCTACTATGAACTATACCAGATAGGCATCTTACAATGCTGTACTCCCTCATGCAGCCGAGCCTGCATCATCTCAAAGGGTCGCTCCTCGATCCACGAGGCCATGCCATGCATGTACATCCAAGACAACCGTTGCCGTCCGAGACACGGAAATAAACGTGGATGGTTCCCAACCCACAGGATCCGATGTTGTTGCACCGCTTCTCGATCCAGGTGACCGCCAACGTGTCTCGTGCGAGTATACATGCATCTCAGATATGCATATCATACAGTACCTTAGAGGCCCTCTCTTCGCCTCGAGGGCCCCGACTCAAAAAGATCGTCTATCGTTGCTTGATGCTTCTCTGGTGAGATGCAAGTCGGCCAGTGTACGAGATGTCCTCGTCGCTTTTTCACAAACGAGCAGTACAGAGCCCATGCAAAGAACACTGCTGTGATGCTCAACACCGTTGGGTTGTGGAACTGGCTAGGCGACGAAAATATGATTGTTGACGTGTATGAGCACATCTCGAACACGTTCTGCCAGCTTGCTTCCACAGCAGAAAAGGCTCCTCGATTTTCTGCCTCGACCTCCTGCATCATGTAAGGTCAGCAAGTTCTACCACGGATGAAAGATGAAACCTACCTCTTGGATAATGACTTGTGCCGAGAGATCAGCACCCCAGAGTCCGACTCGACTAAGAATCGAGCCGCCTACAAGTCCCAGTGTCGAGATGAGAACATTGTCAGCGTATCGCCAAAAGATCGAGACACCGACTGCTAGACATCCCAACTGCCAGCTCAAAAACCAAATACCTGCACGAACTGGCCCAATCTTCTTCATTAGCCAAGGTCCAATCCACGTCGCCAAAACCTCGAAGGCTACTGAAACTGTTCTCATTGTAGCGATTTGAGTCGAGGTATATCCACTTGACAATAGATAGGTGACCATGACACCGCCAAAAGACAGGACCGTGCAGTAGAGAAGCGCCACTGAAAGGGAGGGGGCAAAGGCTGGATGCTTAAAATAAAGCCGAAGATCAAGGTACGCCTTCTGCACACCCTTTTTGAACGACTTCCAAAGACTCTGACGAGCCTGCTGTACGTTTCCATTATTGGGCGCTGTAATCTGGGGTGTGGTCTTTGGTTGCTGCAGCTCCGGCACTTGATAGTAGACCTACACGGGTCAACACGACAATCTTCAGGGAATGGCATGAGTAATTGCTGACTCTGGCAATGGTAAAGTACTCAACAATGACCGAGGCGCAGTTCATCGTCAAGTTGACGAGGATTGCGGTTTCTGTGGAGACACCATCAACTATTCCTATGAAGAAAGGTCCAAGAAGTTTACAAATAAGGTCAATTCGCCTCATCTGCGAGTTAATAGCTGTGAATGGGTTAGAAAGACTACAGCCAAGTCGTTGGGTGACATACTTCGAAGCGCAGAAGTGTCTGAGCGAGCCACAACAATGACCTGTTCAGCATTAGATATGTTGTGCTTCTATATCTGTGTCTCACATACCCAGTCTCTTTCGACCGAAACGAGGTTCATTATAGCGGACAGCTTTTCAATACAGGCCATGAGGATCAAGACAGCAAGCAAACCAATTCGTAGTTCATGGGAGAGAGCTTGCACCTTGCTTAATACGAAGAAGACGGCACATGAGGCAGCAACAACAAGCCGTTGCGAGACTGTTAGAGTGTTCGAGTTAGGAGGGTTTGTCAGGAAGGGGTTTTTATGGATTGCCTACCAATCGACAATCTCACTGTCTTGAGGCGGTCTTTACGGTCGATATAGTTCCCAACCCAAGACGACAATGCGATCGCGGCAGCACCACGAACAATTGAATACACCGCAAGAGGCATTAATGTCCCGGGAAAGATGGAAGCAAGATACAGGACGCTTCCGAATTCAAAGACTCGTGAGTTCCATGTTGAGAGGGTGTGAGAGACGTAGAGTCGGCGTGCGCTTTGGCTGACCGTCCATGATTCGGGATTTGAGGTACTTGAATCGTGGCTATCGTCTCCATTGGTATTACTTATTTGTGTTAACGATTGATATGAGTGTTGGTTGTCGCCAGATGTTGATGCTGGTGATGGATTAAGAAGAGGCGCTTCTTCATCTCCGACACCGGTGGTTGTGGCCATGGCGATCCAATGGTAGTCGGTCAGATATTGTACACTGTTGGAGAGGCAATCACATCAATTAAGGGTCAAAAAGAGCAAGTGTATGGTTTAGATTTAATACGGAAAGGAAGAAAAAAAGTAGCAGCATGGTGCAATAGATGGGCTTTGTTGGGAATGGCCAGCATCTCTCGCCTGATTCTTTGCCTCCGGTTCCTGTAAATGCCGGCCCCATCTTGTTTTAGCTTCCCCCACTATCCGAGCCCGCCAAAGACAACGTCGGCTCACTCCCGATCAACTTCACCCAAGAAGGTAATATATGAACAAGGGTCTACAACTGTTATCTATCTATCGATATTTCTAGACATGGTTTCTGAGCTCGATCGTTCCAGTGTTCGTTCCTCTTAGTCTTCACGGCTAAGGGGTGGTGTTCAATAAGAATTCGGACGTCCTCGATAAACAATCTGCATCAAGAGTAAAATGGATGATCTTGCACTAGGAATAGAAGCCCATCGTTACAAATGAAGGTTCGTTTATCATTGCAGAGTTAGAGGTTTGTGCAGGGATATCAGAGGCAGTGTGTGTTCATTCAGCTATGTATGCTAGCTGTTGTAGTCTTTCACCCAGACTTCAGACTAAGAATCCATCATTCAGGCCTGCCTGATTACCAAAACTCATTTTCATGTGTACAATGCCGGAAAAGTGACAAGTATTGTCGGGAAATAGCAAATATATCGTGGCCATCGGCATGTACGTCGCTTTTCGTTCCAATCATTAGTGTGCAGCAACACAAACGTCCGTAGATATGGGATGGAGAAGAGAAGCTTTAGATTTCTCCGAAGTCGTCCCCCTCAGCTGCATCATCCTCGCCCTTGACAATGGCGTCGCTGAGCTCCTTCTTGACCGCTTTGGCAGCGCGCTCGGGGGTAGCTTTTCACTATGTCAGTCAAGTGCTCAATATGAGGAGCGGTTTCGACTCACAGGGAGCACGGCGCTTTCGAGGGGTAGTCTTCTTCGCACCGAGGCCGGTATCCTCATCGTCCTCAGACTCAACCTTCTTCGGCTTGGGACCACGCTTTCGACCTTGATAGATACGTTAGTTCACTGAGATAAAAATGTGTAGGAAAGGGCAGAAATCTCACCAGGAGTCTTCTTCACAGGAGTGGTGGGAGCGCTGCCATCAGCAGACTGCTGCTTGTACATTTCCATCTTCTTGTTGAGAGCGGTCCACTGGTTCTGAAGGCTCTTCACAGTGCGGCCTGGCATGTTGATTTCGCCCCAGTTGATGCCCTTGCCATCAGGCTTCATCTGAGAGATGATGCGCAGAAGAAGTTCGATCTGTCTGGAAGTTAGAAATCGCAGGGAGTAGATGATAGACGTCGGCAGGGCTTACCTTGACCTCATCGGTCCAAGCATTAGGCTTAGCAGGCGTTCCAGTGTCAGACATCGTGATAGCAGTTGTCGAGTAGTCTGAGAGTAATGAAGTGATAGTATGAGATGCAGTCCTTGTGCCGAAGGTGCAGGTTTTGTTTCTGGAGAATGTCAGAAGGAAAGGTCAAGGAGAAAGCTGGTTGATGAGGTGCTCACAATGATGAGTGAAATGAAGGATAAGAGGATAGATGTTAGAAACAATAGATAAGTATGGGGGACAATGTGAGTGAAGATAGTGAATGTGCAGAGTGAGTGAAGTGGAGCCAAGTGAAGTGAAGTGAAGTGAAGTGAAGTGAAGGTGAGGGTGAAGTGAGTGAATGGGAGAAGAGAAGAGGTTGCTAGGCAGCGAAGATGTGTGAAGTGCCTACTACCCCTCTCAAGCGAAGCTCAATAGAAAAACAAGCGGCGTTTGCAGAAAAGATCAGATGAAACTGTTCTGGCAGTGCATGCAGCCGGCACCTCGATTCCTAGCCCTAGGCCAACGAAGCAAGCCAGCAGAGGCGACCCGTTTCAGGGGTAGAATACTAGTTCTAGAATTATGAGCAAAACCTACTCTTTGAGGTCCTTGATAATCGCAACAAGTCACAGGGCCAGTGACGAATATCAGCTGTTGAGTTTGTTGTCAAACGATTTCGGTATGAGTTGTTTTGGGTGATCGTTAAGAACGACGGGCGACTGCAAGATACTAAGGACTGGATAATAAAAGCAGGGGCAAGAAATGCAATGGGGGTAGACAGTGAATCATACTCTCTATCTACCCAAAGCACTACCCAGCAAGAAAATGGTCGGCACACTAAATGTCTTGTTCGATCCTGCGTCAACGAAGCATTGAGAGATATCATCTCGTCTATTTCTATGTGTTACTCGTGCCATCATATACACGCTTGGAGTCCCATCTCCAAGACCAAATCCTGCCAAGCTGATGCCCTCAAAGCTCCAGTCTCGGTCGTAGCGAGAACGCCCTTAATGCAAATCGCCAAGTTTCCACGAAAGATAAACAGAACCAGTATCAAACGCAATAGCTCGCTCCACGCACCACATGCTCGCATCGCGCCTGTACCGCCCAGATCCAGAAGTAATCTTATGGAATCTCCCAGAAATGCCGAAAATCATATGTATATCGTCTCCGTCGGCAAACGGCAAACCTTCTCAGTATCCCATATTGACGATTAAGGACACAAGATGAAATCCATCCCATATACGGTCAACTCCACAAAACAAAATCAATTAGTTACTTCATCTTCATTCGAAACGCCATGAACTCTCGGAATCGTTGCTCGTGCTCTTCGCATGCGGCTGTCCAGCGTCGGCGAACGTCCATATCCTGTTCGAGCCAGTTGTAGTACTCCTGGACGTCCGCATCGCCTCGGGTCTCCAGGAATGTGTATCCCTTTTCTTCTCTAGTGCGAGCAATATGGGACTTTCGCGTAGCAAAATGATCGACGACCTGGGCGTTGAAGCTATCCCATTGCTTCAAGTAGTTTTCAAAATCCTTGACATAAGCCTCCCAAGACAGTACGCTTGGCTGAGCTCCTTTAACAGCAACGGCTGTCGGAATTTGAGGAGCGGTAGGTGCTGCCGGGAAGATCAGTGGATGGACCTCGGGGAACTTCATCGGAATTTGCGGTGCTGGTTTGCTCTCAAAGGGTAAATTATCCTTCAGATCCGAGAAAGACTTTAAACCTGAGCTCTGCTGGGCGAATGGAGCCACATTCCTTAGATCAGCGAAGCTAGCACGGAACTCTTCGCTGTCCTCCGATCCGACGTTGTTCGGGTTGAATGGCTTCTTGGGACTCTCGGCTCTCTGCTCATTGCCGTTAACGCCCTCCACATTGCCTGGCCGCCACTCTGGTCTGGATGGTTCGACGTTGATGTTTCGAGCAGGATTGGACATGGGTGCCGCATCAGATGCTTGGTTTGCTCCAGCAGGTTGCGGGGCTTGGTTTGATGGCTGGACAGGCTGAGGCGAAGGAGTCGCTTGACCTGGCTGAGGTGAGTGGATCTTGGGAGGCCGGGGTGGAGGCACTGAGGTTGACGCAGGAGGAGTGTCTATGTCCATTGCCTGAGGACTCTCAGCAGCAGATGATTCCTCTTGCACCTTTCGGCCGCGCCATTCAAGTATATCCTCTTCACTGCTGCTGTCGTCCACAAGAGTCGCATGATTTGGCTTCTTGGAAGTTTTGGGCTTTCGTGAGCCTGCTCGAGTAGATCGCGTAGGAGACACAGATTTCGATGGCTGGGGAACAAAAGTTTGAGGACCAAAATCCCAACCTGCAGGGTTAAAAGCCGACTCAGGCTTAGCAGAATCGGGTCTCTCTGAGTCGGACATGAAACTAGGCGTACTCTTACCGCTCATTGGAGGACGCTTTCCAGGTGATCGACGGCCTGGCTTCCTGGACTTCGTTGGGCTGTCCTGTTCGGCTCCGCCAGCATTGAATTCCCATCCTGTGGCATCTTCCTCTTCGACAAAGCTAGTGTTGATGTCATCAGTACTGCGTCTCGAGAATCGGTGATGGTCGGACGACGTTCGTGTAAAAGTGTCGTCGTTTACAGGGAAACTGAAACTGTTCGAGTTGACCTTGTTAGCATGATTCGGCCTACCAGGGAAGTCTGAGCTGCGGTTTTTATGTTTCGTCTTCTTGACAGGGCTTCCAACACTCGCGTTGTTGATGAGTTTCGTCAAGAATTCCATTTGCTGGCGCTCAAAGGGGGTCAATTGGTGTGGGGAATCATGTCTGCCACTCGGCGACGGGTTACAAGAACCAACAGGGGATTCATTTGGGCACACAGTCTCTCCCAAGAGAGATCCAGACCCATCATGTCCCCGACACTTGCTGGAACTTTTCGAGAATGGAAAGTGGTTGGGCGTTGCAGAAGATGGGTTGTCATACATTGATGGACCGCCAGGTGATTCGGTTGCTGCTAATGTGTTAGCCATACAATCGCTCTCTTAAAATCATCGTAATTCACTTACGGGTCCCATTTGCCGGAAATTCCGTGGGCTGTTGATTGGGCCCCAGAGGTACACTCTTGAAACCACTGCGAGTCTTCTTCAAAGGAGCTTTGGGACGATCGGCGGGGTCTTTGGGTATCGAAGGTTGATCGGAGGCTTTAGTGTTCGGGGGAACGTCCTCGGTCTTACTACCCTTTGGTGCACTAGCGCTGCGTTGTCGGTTAAAGGCTTCGTTGTCTGAGGAAGACTGGTCTTGTCGAGGAGCTTCTCGGGTACTCTTGGCTCGATTCAATGGGATGCCGTCGAAAGGATTTGTCTTTTCGCCTCCATGAGAAGTATACGGGCTGCTTTGCCGAGGATCTGCCCAGCTGTCTTGGTCTCTGAATTGGCTTAACGGATCAGGCATCGTAGTTGGTGGCGGTCTCTGAGGGACGGGAGGGGGTTGCTGAGGAGTTTCCTGAGTGGAAAATTGAGCATATCGTTCTGAGGCTGGTCTCGAGCTATAGTTGCTGTTTGATACAGGTGGCTCATCGCCCATAGCTGTCCGAGGATGGAATCCTGTCTTCCTTGAACCAAAAGAGGCCTCAGCGCGCTGCCTAGCAGACTCTGTCCGTGGAGGTGGAGGGGGAGGGGGAGGTCGTGTCTGTTCGCTGGTCTTGGCCGATGTGCCCTTGCGCATATTTTCAAACGCTTTGGCAGCATTGTACTTCGATTCGGCGTCCGATGCTGTGTACTGCTTCGCAGTGGGAGGTACTCCCGAGGAAAAGCGCGTCTGCCATCTTTGCGCGCCTGACGGCGTGGTTCGAGCACTCGCATTGTTGTTGCGTCGTGGAGGTGGCGGATACTGAGCGCTTACGTTCGACCACGGGTTGCCCTTAACACCCGAAGCACCTGTATATCTACCACGAGCTCGTGAAGCGTCATGTTTGGCTTTTGCTTCGGGGTCAGAGAGAATCTCGTGTGCCGTCTGGATAACCTGGAACTGCTGGTTGACTTCTTGTTCTCGTCCAGGATTGCGATCTGGATGATACTTGAGAGCTACGTGCCAGGTTAGCGATTGTGAACAATAAGAACCCATGTACATATATACCTAGTTTCCGGTATTGCTTCCTGATGTCGGCTGCGTCCGCCGTCGGGGGCAGCTCCAAGTCTGCATAGTAGTCTCGGGGTGTACCCATCGCAGTTGAAGGGCCCCAGTACACTGGCGGCTAGAGTTGTGTGGTGACCAGGATATCTACTTGCAGCCCTGGTAGCTATCACCGAGCGATAAAGTATGAGAGTATCAACTACTACGTATTCTTGCGAGAGGCATGAAGAGTGTCGTCGAGGATGTTTATGTTCGATACCGTTTAAGAATCCACGGGCGAGTTGAGTATTTCGGAATCAAATCGATCGCTGTTGGATAGTCCTGCGGTACTGTATTCAAACTACCAACGTGGGGTCTCGATCGAGGTAGATGAATTTCTAAATTCAGTCTAGAGATTTGATGTTAGCACCAGTAGTCACAAGCAGGTGAGCAGATCGAAGGTGAAGGGGCGAGGTTAGGCTAGGATCAGAATGTAGAGACCGGGGAGCGGCAGGCGAGTAGATAATCTCTGATCTGCCCAACATCGCCCACCCGTGCAAGGATTGCGACTCGGAGCCGAGGGGCTATCTCATCTGTCTGTGCCTCTCGACATGCGCAGCAAAGATTCGGATTGGATAGCACTGGTTGGTATGCAGCTGATTCAAGGAAGACGCAGACTTACCAAGATGACGTCAAATCCTGAACGTGAGGCTGCTGATCGGGAAATGGATCAAGGTATGTAGAGACAGGACGAAGGCTAGTCTAAAGAGCCCGGATGAAAAGATTAGCGAGATGTCAAGAAAAGAAACGCTGCGAAAGTGCTGAAGACCGAAGAAAAGAGCGCGCCGATGGTGATCAGAGGATAGGTACTGTACCTTTTAGACCTAGGCGGAACTCAGGTGGATGATTGAAGTTGGAGGTGGGTGGTACCTGGAAAGTACTTTGACCCCAGCGGAATAGGTAGCGTAAGGTAGTACGACCAAGGCCGCGTTGAGTGACTGTGGCTCAGTGCAAGGGTTTCGCCTTTGATAAGTCGTGAGACACTTAGTTTCACAATGATACGCAAAGGCGTTTGTGAAGTGACGCTTACGGAGAGTAACTTTGAAATGAGGAAATGAGTTATGTTTCCGCTTTTGAAGCCGGTAGGCGCAGCAGATTACCGTCAGTTGCGCGGGTCGAGGCGTGGAAGAAAACAAAACATGTGGCGGGGTTTTTCGTACCAGCAACGAACAAATTCCCGGGACCCCACCTTCATCCACGCTTGATTGTTGACAGCTGCAACAATGAACAATGGGAAGTACTGTAGGTATTTATTTGTACTACAGGAAAGACTGGAAGCTACAAAGTTGGGCATTCGCTCAGTTCTTAGCTCGCCTATGTAGAAGAGCGTTTCATCTGGAACAAGGTTATGGCCGTTGCTCAACGAACTCGTTGCTTAACTTCGTGTTCAACCGTCTTCACGTCGGGTGAACCCTATACAATAGTCAAGAAACAATCCTCGCATTCTCTTTCAAAAGCACTGAGTTTAGCTAGGAGGCTATCCTCCACTGCCTACGTGCAACTATCAGACTATGTACCATGTAGGCTAGCAGCAGAGTATCATGAGAACACCGCCACAGAAGCCACTCAAGCACTGCCACATTTCTTACTGTGCTTTGACATCAGAGGCTTGGCAGGTCGACATCTCCAGTACCACTGGGTTCGATAAAATAAGCCATGACTTATGAGAGAGACATTAGATGACCATTTTAGACCTTGTTTCATGCTGTGGAACATCTTGTTGCGTACGTTCACTGCAGACACCTTCATGAGCGAGTTGAGCCATAGGTTGATAAATGTGATAAGCTTCACCGGGATGCGCATGTGATCAGCGGCAACTAGGTACAGTACAGGACGGTTGGCTTACTAGCATTGATGCAGATCGTCCAATATTTTTGATACACCTTATCGGAATAGGTTTTGCAAGCAATCTCGTGTGATTGCGGTATCTCATGCAGTGTCTAATAGACACTGAGGAGTAAGAGGGAGAGGACATGTTCGAAAGCACGCGACCAATGCCAGACCCACGTTGTGTAGGAGTACAGAATTGACTCTTTACTTACTTATCTACAATATCATACTTCTAGACATATCAACTTCCCTGAACCGCCTTCTCAGCCGCAAGCTTAGCCTCCATCTTCCGTCGCGCAGCAAGGATCATCTCATCCCGCCTGCGCTGCAGCGAAGCTTGTCTCTCATCACGGTTCGAGCTCCAACCCTTGCCCTTAGCATCCTGATCCTCCTGCGACGCCGTATCCAGCTTGTTCTTCAGGTTATATCGAGTGATCAGGTCTGGCTGCGCTGGCTTCTCCGGCTGTCGAGTAGTCGTCGCTGCGCTGCCGCTAGATGCGGCCTGGCCTGGAGGGGGAGGCGGTTGGAAGGTCACTGGGGGCTAAAGTGGTGATACTGTCAGCAAAAGGCCTGATCGGGTAATAACACAGCAAGAGATAGTGAGACCGATTCAACATACCGTGTCCAGTCGACCAGCTAGTATCCGTTCTGTCGTGCCCTGGATGTTTCCTCCGTTGCGCTGTAGATCCCAAAGAATGCTCCGCCTATCCGCCTGTGGAAACATCTGCTGTATCCTCTCAACCGCAATCTCTCTCGACCGAAGAAATGCCTCAGGAGATCGCGGGACCTGAGGTGGCGACGGGCCTCCAAAGAACAGATATCGTATTATCAAGCCAGAAACGACTAAAATAGCCAGGAAGTATGGCAATGAGATTTGGTCGTCCGACATTGTGGTATCGTGTGCGAGACGTAGACGGGCGATTCGCTAAATTGAGAAGACTGTGGAAATTGACCGGACCAGGTCGTCCAAGAACGAAGATGAGATGACGATAAGTATGCACAAGTCGTAGTTTCACGAGCTAGAGAGCTTAGAACGTGGGTCGCTGCCATGTAATAAACGTTATTCTTACGCCAACGTGCCCACCTCGGGAGATTCCACATTGGATGTGGGGAATCCTCGGCTAATCATGTCAGCGACAACGTCCATTGACTCGAAATAACTACCTACCTAGACAATGGTTGCGACAGAAGTTTTTGGCGAAATCTGTATAGTGAAGCCTAAGAAAGTCACAGCATAGAAAAAAAAACAGCTTGTTCCACTCCTCAATCAGTGTATAAAACTTCCTTGCAGCATGTACAGCAGTACAGCCAACGTGCACTTCTCACGATAACAGACACATATCTTGCGCAGAACTGAAAAGCATCATTTATTGACACGGCACAGTCCTATATCCAGGCGACAAGCCAGCGACCTCAGAAATGGCAGAGCGTTTCATTCATAACCCAGGTCCGATCACACCCACACAAGAAACAGTTGCCCTGTCTTGATGCCGTAACGCCGCCCCCTTGTACGTTTCTTACGTATCAATCACCCAAGTTCACCCGTACCGAAGTCAAACGTTCTCCAACCAAGGTCATAAACGCCCCTAAGGTACAACTTGCGCTTGGTTCAGTGTTGTATCTAGGTCGCCATAGTGCAGGGTAAACTCCCTCTGTACAGTTGTTAGCTTCAGTCCTTCATATCAGTTGGGGCTTTAACATACCCTCTCCTTACGCCAATTCGTCGTGTCCCAAACTATGTAAAAACCTCGCTCATGGTTAGGGCTGAGTATTTGAGGGGTCATGTGCTCGTCTTTGGTGAGCCAGAGTTGGAGTTTCTTGTGCCACCTCCAGTTTCGGGAATGCCTAGCAGCCAGTATTAGTAAAATTCGACGATGCATATGAATAATCTGTTGCTCACAGTTCCACAGCAGCCATCTGTTGCTTTACATCAGCTGTGCAGCTGTAAAAGATCCAAAACAAAGTCTCCTCGTTGAAGCTCTGGATTTTACTCTCGATAGGCTGCACATTTGTCACATTGTAACAATCCGGCAGTCGAAACTTGCCGGCAGCAACCGCTGGCCGAGGAGGTGCGTCGTCAAAAAGTGAATAGTTTTGCGTCGAAAACAGTCTAAAGCCACGTTAGCCGAAGTTCGTTGCTGGAGCTGAGTAGAGCACACTTACTCTTGAGAAGATATGTCAAGTCCTAGCGAAGTAGGATCCATACCCACAACCATTGCATGGTAGTCGGGATAGTTGTTCATTAACGTCCGTAGGCCTTTGATACCCCACTTGTCTACTGCAGGCATACCAGCGAGAGGGTCAATAACCTCAGGAGCTTGTGTCTCCTGGTCATCTTTGGCCTGTCCAGACGTAACATCGTTGTTGAATGCTGCGGGAGAGGCGCCGTCTGTAGACCCCTCGTCCCTTGCCGGTTTCTGCCGAGGATCCTCTTCCAAGCCAGGAGGCTTACCATCCTGTGGTCTTGAAGAACCTGTTAAAGTAAGTATTTGGACTGGAAGGCGACGCTACAAAAAACTCACCAGGAGCTCCTATGCCGGGCGGTGACCTTGCCTCATTTGCGCGGCTGTTCGCTGAAAGAGCATTCAGAAGACCATTCCCCCGGTTGCTCATTGACGGCCCAGGACCGGCCTGAGAACCGAAGCCCAAAGAGGACATCAGGTTCGCCGTCCGGTCTGACCCCATCTCGCCATTCGATGTTTGGTTGAGGGGTGGAAAGTCATCAACGCTGCTAGGTTGAGCTTGGGATGGTTGTCCAATGTTGCCTTGGTTACCAAACCTGAACCCGCCTTGCACCGAGGGCCCTCTGGAAGAGGTGGGACTGAACATATCATCCTGTCCACCTTGCTGAGAGGAAATAGGGGTACCTTGGTTGCGTTGAATGGGACCGCCGAGGTTTCGCGATCCAGCTGTCGACCACATAGATGACTGGCTGGCGTTCGACATTTGAGCGTTGTTCGATAGTGATGGAAATTCGCTAAAGGATATCAGTAAACGTATCCTTGCAACTAGTTCAATAACGCAAGATTGTTCAACGTCGACAAGAATATCGAAGCGCCAAGAACGTGAACCACAGCTAGATGTACGTACGATAAGTCGAGGGAAGTAGCAGGTTGGGAGCCTGACAAGCTCTGCGCAAAGCTAACGTTTCCTCCAAGTTGACGTCCAGCATTTTGGGGGCCTGCTCCTGTCATAGGAACCCCTCCAAAAGCCCAGCCAGAGTTGTTGTTTCCTATATTTGTTCGCCATTATTAGCCTAAGCCCACTCCATTGTTGATGCAACCCAGCCAGCACAGAATAGCACAGCACAGCATAGCAGTCGCACCCAATGCAAGAGCGCGTACCTAGTTTTCCGTTCGGTAATCGGTTCGTTCCTGCTCGCCCTGGTTGTTGGGGTTGTTGTTGACCTCCAAAGCCACCAGGCATTCCGCGGAGTGTCTGTGGCACTGCCCCTGCGATTCGATGACATCGTCAGCCTCATCCTGTCAATGCTTGCTCGACAATCCAGCCTTGCTCATGGCGACACCTCATGTAGCCCCAAAACTGCTTCCAGTCCGTGTTTCGATCCATTGAAGCGATCGTGGCGACATCGAACAGGGTCAGCGAGGGCGGCGGAGGGGTTGAACATCGTCATAAAGGGAATTGTGAGGCTCGTGAGCTCGCATGATTGCGCACAGCTGTCTCTCGGCGTGGTATATCCCGAAAATACGAAGCGTGACGAATGTTCGACAGATTTCGCATGCAGCGCGGGGTCTTGAGGCTGCGAAAGAATAATGTCGTGGGGGTGCGTCCTACCTGGCCTATTCATGATTGTAGAGGTTTGTCGCGAGCAACAAAGGTGCTATGCGGGTGCGGTGCGATGGTGTAAAATCGAAATGTCGTAGCAAAAGGATCGCTCGGTACGACGTTGATGTCTTTTTGTGCTGGGACAGACAAAAAGATAAGGATGTTTGTCGATGCGATCGCTTGTTTGGGTGCTGGCCTTATTCGGGGCTTTAGGTTTGCTTGCTGGCGTTGGAGAAGGCTGGCGGCACATTGGAATGAGGTGGATGGATGGATGATGATCCGTGGGCGGGAATAAGTGGGTACACCCCGACATGATGGCAAACACCAATTATGTTTAGAGTCTGGCCAAGGCTGAACAAACACGAGCACTACATATCAAACATCTTCTCTTTTTGCTGCGCACTTCTAACCGATGGCTTGTTTGAAACTGTCTTCAAAGCCAACGCCTGCTACATTCCTTCCAATCAGAATGATCTTACCCTCCTGGGGCGTCTCACCTCCCGACGGTCCGTCATTTATCTCGAAAACCTCCCTCACCCCCTGCAGCATCTTGACCTCTCCGTTGGCAAACACAAGGCGTCCTTTTGAGCGGTGAATTTCAAAATCACCTTCCTGTTTCGCTTCGGGCAGTTTGTTGTCCCACAGAACTGATCGCAGCCAACGGTCAACTGCATCGAGCTGCCCCGGTCCAAGGCGACCGACAGGTATAGTGACGGTTGATATGGTCTAGGCAGTTAGTCACATATTATACCCCAAACACAACACTACTTGATTGAACGGAAACTTACAGGGTCGAGATGGCTGTGCCCCTTGGCATTTGCGTCCGATTCGTTGAATTGATCGTAGGCGTGCAAATCGAGCAGGAATCCTTCTAGTTGAGGGACAACACTCCTCTCCGTCACATGGATCTTCGCAAGTCCGTTGATCGACTGAATTCGCTCCTTGACCTGGTTGAGTTCCGTCTCAGTCACCATGTCGGACTTGTTGATCACAATTACATCCGCATGAGAGATTTGGACATGGGCCGTGGTCATGACAGGCCCATGGCCATGGTGATCGTGACCTTCGACGATACCCTTCGGATCGTCAAGGCTACGCAGGATGTTCTTCGCATCCACCAATGTGACAATTCCGTCAAGGTAAATGGTGCTTCCCAAGCCATCATCTACCCAGAAGAGGGGTGCCAGGTTACCGGGATCAGCCAGACCAGTAGTTTCGAGGAGGATGTAATCAAATGCGCCCTTCTTTGACATCAAAGACTCTATCGCATTGACCCCAGTATCCCTAAAATCAATCAGTATGAGTGCAGGCTTCGCAACGCCACGACCTACTTGACCGAACAGCAAATGCAGCCGTTGCCAACTTCTAACCATTCCTCTACTTGCTCATCTCCCTTGTTCACAGTGAGAGACTTTTCGATATCGAGTGCTACAACACCACTTAGAAAAGCAACAATATGCTCGCTTAAAATACTTACAGTCTCCAAATTCTATTTCTCAAGTTAGTGGCTGTTTACTGACAAGTCGAGATCCTTCCAAACCATTCATGATGACGGCGATCTTCTTGCCATGCTGAGCTGTGAGGATGTAATTCAACAATGTTGTTTTACCAGCACCGAGGTATCCTATCGAATATTAGAGTGGTCAAGTCTGTTCGTTCGGTAGCACTACCTGTCACGATGGTGATGGGAACCTTGACTGTGATCTCATCATCCACCTCTTCTGCGGCTGTGTTGACCAGTTCTGGCGGGGCATCGTCATCAAAATCCATGGCTGCAAAGGTAGTGTTTCTGGCTGTTTAGCTGAGTTTACTGGATCAGGTCTCGTGACGAAATAAGATCTATCGTTCAGGAGATGTCAGAATTTGCTTCCCAGCCGTAAGGGAATCGTCTATATGAACTATACCAAGTTCGCTCACAAATCGTCTTTTAGAAATCAGGTATATACGTGTGTAAGTTGCACAGTCCCCTTTAGCTGCATTCAACGTTTCTCGCCGTTATGCACGTATCGAATCTCCACTCAGACCCCAGCTTGGCCCTGCCCAGCCACTTGTCAACCCAGCGCAGCCTTGTATGTTATTAACCGCCCAGCTCTCCCCAGATCTTCGCCCTCATCATCACGAGCTTTTGTACGCAGCGAGTTCACAATCTGCCCGTCATGGCCCTAGCACCGAGTTCGCCCAGGCTACCAAGCCCCCCACCGGCAGCTGAGATCCAGATCGCGCCCATGTCTCCGTCCGGCGGCCCAGCAGCGAATCTCCAGACGACACCTCAAGAGCAAACACAGCTTGAAGCGAGCTCGAGACGGCGGATACATCCAGGCACAAAAGCAGCGGATATGGCTGCTGGGCCTCCTTTGATACCCTTACACGAGGTATTTGCGCCAGTTTTATAATATGCCAAGAGCTTTCAACTAACATGAACCAGCTCGATTCTGCCTTTCAACTCCAAGAACACCTAGCCGCCCTCCACTGCTACCATACCGCCTCCAACACTCAACCAATCACCCGCGCTACTGCGCTACAGCTCGCGCAACCTCCCAGCGGTGTCGACCGAACCATCTGGCTCTATGAGCTCTGTCGCTTCTTGATTTCGCAGTGCAACTCCTTAATCGTCGGCTTCCTTTTCGACACCCCGCCATGCAGTGCGAACACGTGCCCTGAGATGCGCGCTTCCGAATGGCAGTTCCTCTGCGCTGTGCATGAGCAGCCCAAGAGTTGTTGTGCCATTGACTACTGCTGTCACACCCTGGACTGGGCCGCCAACGTCGTGACCGACCAAAAGATCTTTCCCAGCCGTTTTGTTGTCCACAGCGACAATCACAGTAAGAATGTTGGTGTCAAGAACCTGGTCAATGTGTTCCGCAGGCTGCATCGTATATTCGCCCATGCGTGGTTTCAGCACCGTGGTGTTTTCTGGTCTGTCGAGGGACAAACGGGACTTTACGTCTTATTCAAGACAGTATGTGACTTGTACGATCTCCTACCGGCTGAGAACTACAAGCTGCCCCCTGAAGCTGAAGGTCTGGAGGCGCCTCATGTTGAACAGGAGGCAGAGAAGCCCCCGCCCACCATCCTGAAGCCCTCGTCTCATCAACGGGGACCTCCTGCTGAAGAAGATAACATGCATCCCACAAGAACAAATACCCGACGACACATTCGCAGCAGTCCTTCAACAGGCAGCGCTGTGACAACCGTTATTGAAGCTGAAGAGGAAGAAGCAGACGGAGTTTCACGAAAACTGAAGGGCATGCATCTTACCGCCCCCTCACCGGTGGAGGAAGAGCCAGAAGTGGCCGAGGTTCCTGTCATCGTCGAGCAATCAGTCATAGGAGAAACTGACCCTCAACCCCAAGATCCCTCCGCTGAAGAAGATGAGGAAGACGGCGACGATGCTGAAGATGCCGACCAAACGATTGTTGAACCGGCATCAGAACCAGAACCTGTAAAGGATGAGGACACCCAGAGTAACGAACCTGAAACAACTCCGGGTACGGCAGAGCCCGAGGAAACTCAGGATAAGAGCACCACCGAGGACTCGGTTGAGGAGAAGCCCTCGGTATCATCAGAGACTACGACACAGGAAACGTCAGATACTGCTGCCGCAGATGCCCCTGAGCCTACACCTGAGAGCGAGGGCAAGGCTTCCGAGGATGAGACCAAGGCCACGGAAAACACGCCAGAAAACGAGGATAAAAAGGATGAGAAATAATAGATCAGCAAATGAGCGACTCAGTTTAATTCCACTTCTTTTCCACGAGATATGGTAATGGATCATGTCAAGGTACCACCAGCTTGGCCACTGTATAATAATACATTTGCACCTAACCCAGGTCAATAACTACTAAATACTCGGTACAATGCCAATGCGTGTAACACAATCAAACCAAATAATTGTCGTGCTGTCCTTTGTACTCCAAAACTCCAGCCAATATCAGCTTCTTCTCGGTAAACCCTTCCCTTTATCTAATTTTCCGACCCACCTATAATGCTTTCCTATTTTATCCCTGCATGTATGGTTCAGAATGAAACCGTAAAATGCGTAATTTTTCCCAATGTAATATCCGTTGAACACCACTAGATTACGCGCCATAAGCCAACTCTTCTATTGCGATAAGCAACCCCTATACGCATACCTTACAACCGCGACATCTGCCCGAATAACATGTGTAGACAAGATCCAAAGAGAACAGCTTATCATGTGGGGCTGGTGCACTTGTTGAAATCTGACACAATGGTTGATATTCTTATGGATTTTGTGTCGATGAGCCTGCTCCCTGTGACGAAGGAGAACTCTGGCTGAAACCTGACGGCGCATTTGCTTCGTCCATCAACGATAACTTCGCAAAAATATGTCTGACCTCGCGAACGCTCTCCTGCTGGGCCGTGACAGCTGCAGCGTTTCGTTCATCCGCAAAATTTCGGATCTCCTGTAGCACCGGGCTGAATCCTTCGTTGTTGGGCAGCCACCAGTGTACACAAGATGGTTCTCGGAATAGCTCAGCCATCTTGGTTCGGAGTGAAATAGGATGTATGTATCTGCAAATCAGTTAGCATTTATTCCGGTTGCACCTGCTCGCTGGGGAACACGGAAGTCAGTTCAATTCTTACCCCATAGTCTCTAATAAAGCAAACTTGCGACGAAACCACATATGATGCCGTGCATCTTGAGGGCAGAATAGGGCTGCAATCGCAATACAGGCTTGAATCAAAACCAGGACGCCTCTGGGAGTTGAAGGCCAGAATTCTAGCGTTTCGAAATACTGGCAGGTTCTGTAGGCATGCCTGTTTAGATCTGCGAAAAGTAGGTCTGGCCTTATCCCCGAGGATTGGCATTTGTGCATTATCATGATACTGTTCCACTCTGCGCACAGAACTGTTACGGTGAACAGTGGAAAGTCGTAGAGAATCCCAACAGTATAGGGGTTGACAAAGTCCTCTGGGTCGATAGTTTCTGGTGGTGGGAAATCTCTGATGAGATACCTCGAATCTTGGAGGGCAGGGTCACGCTTCTCTTTCCATTCTATTAGTCGTTCGTTTATGAGTTCGTGTTCTTTGACAAAGTCTTCCTGTGAAATTTGGCCCCTGCTGCCTCGTGCGAATAGGATTGACATGTCGTAGGAGATGAGACGAAGTCGAGCAGACCATTCATCAATTTTCCAATGCAGTTCGTCTGGGTGAGCAGCGATTTCTGACTTATAGAAATTCATCATCGCCAGAAACCATTCTCGGGGTAGATCGGTAGGAAAGCCTCCCATCAGGGCAACAAAATTATCGAATCGAGCGTACCAACTAAGGCACATGCGACCCATGGGGGTTTGCATCACCGTTTGTGGTGTGAAAATGCTCGTCAAGATCTCGAAAGCTGCTTTTTGGTGTCCCATAAGATTAACCCAGTCTCCAAAGTACTCCTAAATAATGTCAGGATATCCAGATCGAGCTCCAAGAACAGATTGTGACACATACTTCGATAGTGGCGAGCTGAAGAATTGTTAAGAGAGTGGCGATGTTTGGCTTCTCCTTTCTTTTGAACAATCCCAGCAACTGGGTTACACTCTTATTGTAATACTGCAAGAAATCTTGAAGTTTCCCCTGGGGATTTCGAAGGGTAAGATGATAAGCAGAGAAACCCACGACTGCGTTGAGCAAGGGTTCATGGCGGGTAGCCAGGCTGGGAAGTATAGTCGTAAAGAAGCTGTCTGAGTCCACAGGTATGCAATAATTAAAATGATTAAGGTTCTCGACAAAGAAAGAAAGGCATTGTTGATACGATGGCGGCAGATGCGACCAGTCGGCTTCTCCCAACTGGAGAGGAAATTCGGAAGAGGGATAGAAGGCTCCCAGACTACTCGGGGTTGCGGTCGCGGTGGAAGGAGAGGCGCTTTTCGATTGCCTAGAAAGTACTGGAGACTTCGTCTGGTCTTCTTCGTCTTCGTCGATAATCGTATCCAGCTTGGTTTCTTGTTCGGTGTCGTCGTCATCTTCCGATTTTGACGAAGTAGGACTGGTTTGTTGAGCAGATACACCAGGTTCTTTGGGTTTGCCGCCGGATGCTGCTGCGCCTTTTGATGATGGGGGGTCGGGGTAGACACATTCTCGATTTCCCTTTTTGCAACCTTAATGGCGTTAGCAAATCGATGTGTTTGCGAAAGAAACAAGTGGTGCACCCACGTTCGCAGATTGGCCGAGTTTCGTCACACTGAGCAAGTCAGATAAGTTCCTATGTTAAGCATCGAGCACATACCTTAACTCTTCGACTCCGGCACATGAAGCAGCCGGAACGTGTTCGTCTATGTTTGACGTGGTCAACAGACGTAGGAGTGCCAGCCGCGGATTTCCGGCGAGTTTTTTGCGACTTGGCTGGGTTGAACATCATCGGATCAGGAAATCCGGTAAAATATCCGAGCTGTTGATACGGACCGGGCATCGGCGCGGATACCATGGGCATCGGTGCGCCATGAATTCGTGGGTCGATCATCTCTTCAGGGGATGTAGCCGGATTCATCCCAGCCCCGGACATGGACGAGAGAAAATGGTGATAGTAGTCCCCCATTGTTAAAGCCCAGCCACGAAGGTTTGAATAGCTGGAGTGTTTCAAACTTTCTGAAGGAGTTTGAGAAGGGTATATCAACAACTTGCTATTCGCATGCTTTCCAAGAACCGTGGTTATTAGTTGAAAGCAGCTGTGGATGTCAAAAGTAGAGAAATAGAGCTCCAAGGGAGAGTTATTTGCCTTTCGTAGAGACTCGACCTCGAATTGAACAATATACTAGGGGGAACTCTTGGCGATATGAACGTTGAGAGCTGACTACCGAGACCTATGCTTCGAGATTACTCAATGCAGAGGGGTCGTCAGTTTCGCAATCGAGCTGCCGAACTCTGCCTCTTTCCAGATGAGACAAACCAACACTCTGATAGTGACTTGGTCAATGAGACAACTCCGGTTCAAAACCGAAAGCGTAGTAAAACCGTGCGAGTGATGATCTTGTTCAAGGTCCAAAATCTTGTATAGGAAGGAAGATGCCCCCAAAGAAACTTCGAACGATAAAGGTAAATAGATTGGCTGTTGTCGACTTTGTTCACTCACGCTGAGGATAGATTTCGTGGGCAGCAAGACCTTTGTGATCTAGCGAGGCGCGGTAGTTTGCAAGATGGCTGTATGGGCTGTCTGATCACTGATGAGGGAGACCTGAGATAGTTGTATTATGAGAGGGGCCGGCAACAAGAGCAAGGACATGCATGTATCGCGGCTGTGAATGGAGGGGCGCTGCCACCCGTGACAGGGAGGAGAGATTGATCGATGCAGAAGTTCTCAGGGCCCTCTGAGTAGGGCAGTGAGTGGTTAGACTAGCTACTGGTTTGCAGATCCACGTAGGGGGTGTCTGTCAGGAAAACTGCAACGGCGGGGACGGGTAGACTTGGGGCGTATTGGCTAAGCAGCTGGCTGAGCCCCTGGAGATGAAGATGAAAGCCAAAGCAGTTGTCGTACCCTGAGGAAGGGAGCCTGTTGCATGCAGGCCTGACGGGGCGTCAAATCGCTGATCAATGAAAAAGCCCGGACTCGTGGGTCCCGGGAACCAGCCAAGAGCTTAAGCTTGTGCCCTTTGACAGTCTGACGAAGGGGACGATCCCACGTCCGCAGACAAGCAGGTCATAAATCGCGGGTAGATGGTCCGGGCTTGAATGTAACACTCCAACGACTGGCAATGGGATTTAGATAGAAAGACCCAGGTACTATAGTGGTAGATCGAGCGGTGTCAGAAGCTCCCGAAGTTGAATATAGATCCGTTCGTTCTGTGAACTTTTCGAGCTTGAGCAAACGTGGATATGTGAGGAGGGAGTGTAAGATGAGCAAGCTCTAAAGTGGATGAGTGCATCGGTAGGGGTACTGCGTTTCCAGGGCTTCGAAAGATTCCGACTAAGCGGAACTAACTAAGAGCAAAGACGGTTGAAGCTGTCTTGTCTTGACGTATAGAACGATTAATGGGGGAAGAGGCTCGAAGAAGATTGATGAAGGCTTTAGGCGTGGCACCAAGCCCAAGCCCACAGCTAGTACGTCTCGAGTAAAGACCGACAACAAGGGTATCAGGACGAAGCTGACGATGACATATATGAGCCATCAACGGCGTGTTTAATGTGGTTAGAAAGTATGATGATCGATGTGTCAGGGGTGAATAACAAAGATTAGGTGACGAGATGGATGATGTTATTACCAAACAGAGCGCGGGGCGGGCTGAACTTGGACTGTAGTGGAGGGAATGGAGTGAAAGGGGACGGGAAGGAAGGAACACCCCCCAGTTCTACTAACGACGGGCACCTACCGTACCTTGCTACGGGAAAGCAGGGACCTATTACCTTTCTTTGCCTCAGTCACAAATTTGTCTCTCTCTAATGGATCTTTTTTTGTTTTTTTTATTTTTCCCGAAATCTTGAATTGACTGACTGGGATTGGAACACCCCCGAACAGCTCCGCTTTGTTTGGAACATGGAATGCAATGAGCCCGATCTCCTGGGTCTTGCTTGTTTCTCTCCCTACGAAATGCCGTTAAGACTTTACCGTACTAGGGCAATACTGCGACCGCAGACGGACATTTGCAGCGAATGGGTCTGCCTTAAGTCTTGCAGTCGACGAGGGGGAACCGCTTCCCTGGGCTACCGAGTCCCAGGTAAGAAAGCCATTCATCAATCTAATCTAGCCTTGACCTAAAGCAGCTTAACAATGCGGAACAGACTCAACCCAGGTCCCAGCGACATCAATACCATTTTCAGCTTTTCTAAAGCCGCTCGACACTTCGCTGCTCAAGGTCGAGTACGTACTATCAGCTATATGTTCTCACACTGATACCGACCGACCATGGTCGATCGTTCCGGTTAAGGATTTGCACTGGTCAGACCTGGCTTTAGTGCCACTTATTCCACGTCGATGAGCAACCAGGTTCAATCAACAGCATGAGGCTGGCAAGACGTTAGGCAAGAACAAAGATCAACCTTCAAATGTCGGGGACGCATCGGCCACGGCGTCTGTCGGAGATGGCGCAGTCTGTTCAGGCCGCTACATGATCATTTTTGGGGTAATTGGTTCCCATCCGTGTCTGCACTCTTGGGGTCGTTGTGCCTGTCGGGAGGTAGACCTGTCTGTCAGGGATAACCCATGAACGGGTCAATCATCAACGGTGATGCAACCTCCCAGGGCTGCCGGGTGGTGGGAATTACTGGGATAATTGGTTTGAACCAGAGAACGAGCATCATAGGTAAGTTGCCCAGCCTTACGCCCATATTTTGGGACTTTCACTGGAGCACTCATTCAAGTTTACCAAAACCGTTTCCCGCTGTTTCGGTGGAGTTGTGTCTCTTTTCTTTCGTCCGCCGGGGCTTACGTACAGAAAATGACCATCGCGGACTTTCCTCATCCTCACATATCTGTACCTGTCATTGGCAGGCTTGGCACTGGGATGCTGTCATGGTCCCTGGCTCTAAAACGGCAAAGATGACGATCTGATAGGGCATCATCGACAAGGGTGTGCCGGAGGAGGAGGAAATGCCATCTCCCAATGAAACCCTCTGGAGAGACGCTGCGGAGCCTGCTGTAGCTACCAAGCAACAAGCCACAAACACCACGCTCCGGATCCGTCCCAACTTCTGACAACTGCTCCCCAACGAATAAAACGGCTTAATGATGTCTTAGACGCTTGGGACAAGTCCCGCTCCCGGCACCGCGTGTGGGTCGTCGCGTGGCCGGACCCAGCAATGAACGCCTTCATGGGTCATGGCTGTTTGGAATTGACTTTGAGTTGACAATCCACAGTTCACATTGTCCCTTCTCATTGACATGATGACCACATTCGGTCTTGAGACACATCTTTGAGCAACCCAGTGGCAAACTCTAACTAGGGAATAGCTTGTACAGGATCTATTCTTGTTTTCTCCTCTACTACTCATCACAATGTCATAGTTAAGCATCAATCCACTAGAGCTGAGAAGAGAGCGGGGGCAGATCTTCGCCGTTCAGCTCTCCTTTCAGCTTCTGGTACCTGGGAAGACGGATTCGTTGAGCCATCAAACAACTTTTGCAACCTTCCTACTCTATGTTGAAGAAACAACTTAGACTTGGCTTAGCATTGGGCCGTCCTGAAGCAGGATGTATTACAAGCATGTTCGCCAGGGCTCTCCCCCGTCTGATTGTCAGCTGGCAAGCCCGACTGCTCCGTAAAGCCAGTTTTGGAGGCCAGAGCAGTCATGCTCTATCCAACAGTGGACTATACCCCGTTGGTCAAACGCTGCATATACTGGTACTTTCAGTGCACACTCTCTACCATGCATGCCGCATGGTGGATAACGATTAACACGCGGGCCAGCGAGTACCAACCTTGCATTGGGTCCATATTTGCACATGCAGACGATACCCTGCAACACTCCTCCTGTACGATGATATCGGCGTTGCTCAAGTTGTAACGAATGTCCAACGTCGGAGCCGGCACCCGATATTCGTCGGCGACCCTCACCTTCTATTCCGTCTACGAAGTCTGAAGAGTAGATAGCCCTACCACAGACGCCCACCGGCTTTTGAGCACAGACATGCATATCCCTATCGAAGTTGAGTAGCAGCAGATGAGGAGCCCTGCTTGTCACGGATCAGGAGCTTCCCGTCAAGCTATTTAGTTCCTGGATCACGCCAAAGCAGCGAGCCAACGGCCTATGGAGCTATAGGTTGTCGAAGATCACAACACCACAACTCGAATCCATATTACGGCAGTACCCAACAACTGCCGTCTTTTCCCACCATGGCTTGAATGTTATTGACACCTCTGCAAAAGCCCGCAGCAGATCCAGACGCTTCGCATTGGAGCAGATGACAAGTCACGCCGCAAGTAGGATTGCCTTGTCTGCCCTTGTCTAGTTAAACATGACAACCAACAGACGACCCACAAGAGACAGGATACTGGAATAGCCCGTTTTCTCGGGCCTTCACCCATCTCCCACTCAAAACTCATGGGCCAGGTCACCACAACTTCGCGCTACTCCATACCACCCTGTCTGAATAGGCAAGAGTCAAAAGAGTGCCATCAATGCCTAATAAATCCTATTATTGGCACAGACGGTGAATAAGGGACAGGTGAGTGCTGATCAGAAGAGACGGACGAAACAACCAAGGTGAAGGATGATTGCACGATGCCGTTGTAGGTCAGCGCGCGCTTCGGGAAATTTTTCACCCTTGCTCTCCCTCCACTTCTCTTCAAACGTTCTATTTATCCTTCCCTGGTGAAATATTGGTTACAACTGCAGCGAGCCAGACCTGATACGACTATGGCCCGCCAGAACAGCTTTGACAGGGTCACCGCCGTATCCTTCAACGACACAGATGGATTTTGTGCGCTATTGAGGACTTGGGAAAAAGTGGTCTGAGAAATGGAGGACCGCCTACCAACGTCAGAAGTGGGCGCAAGAAGCGTCAAGAATCCGGACAGGGGAGCGCTCCGTGATATGTATCAAATTAGCCCTACTCCGTATCCGTATGTGCAATTCTTGCTCACGTCCTGGGCTTGGAAGGGAAATATACTGGTGCTCCTTGGCGTTCTCCATATCTGGGGGCTAGGGGCTTTCTTAAGAAATTCCCAAGGATCCTGCAAGCTGCTGGGGTCTAGAAGCCTTCTAGTTGGTGCTGCGTGTTGTCAGTGTTGCTGGGGACAAGTGCGACATTGTGCAAATAAGTACAATACCCGGGCAAGGCTCAAGAAGTCAGGTGGCATGTGCAAAGAGTGGTTCATGAGACTTCTTGAGTTGGATTCAGTCGATATGAGTCTGCCATGAGACCCTCGTAGAATCTATGATCGGCCGTTTCAAAACCCGAGACCTGATACAAGGAGAGGACCATGAGCGGGCGTCTGAATTCGGTACAGCTATCTCGATTACAGCAGGGCACGGTGTTGGCGGAGTTTCCATCAGAGTCACTAGCTACTGAACCATTGAGGGGTTGCGGGGAGTGGTGGAGATGGAACAACAGCGCTAACAGTATCGAGCCTCACTCTCGTTCATCCGTTCAGGGTCCCAGGATTCGCCTTGCACGATGATGAAAATCACCACAAGGCAGGCCTTTCAGCCTGAAAACAACAATGAGTGGGTCATAGACCCGGGCATTAGGGCTCCGGCTTGTCCCTTAGCTTGTCCCCTTCAATATCCGTCAGTATCATTGGCGACGTCGAAGGAGACTGAGGTTGCTGTACAGCGTAGCACAGCGCGATAACACTCATGTATCATTGAGGCAGATTATCCATCTACTGCTTTATTTCCTCCACAGGTCTCAAGCTCTGCACTGGGCCAGGATCTACGAATGTCCTGCCCAGTGTCCATTATCAAATAAGTCTCAGCCCTTGTCGGGGGATTAACTGCGCCAGCAGCATGGCACCTGAGAGACAATTACAGTATATGTAATGCTATACCTTGTCGCATCCCACGATTCACTTTACCACTTGTGTAAGAACCCCTACCTGACAGCTTTGCTGATTCAAAGGCGCTTGCTTGGCCCTCGTGCATTGGTGTGCCTTGCCTTGACTACGAGTCAGTTTATCGGCACGACAGGGAAGCCAGGAATGGAGGCTCTGGATGAATGCAGAAGTATCTCCGACCAGCCTCAGGGCGATCAGTGCAGCAACGTGGTGGCCGCAGCCAGTATGAAGACCACCAGGATCATACGGGAATTAACCCGCCTCCGCTACTGGTTAAGTCCGGGAATTGCTTGTGATAACCACAGACAGACAGGACAAAACCCGACCCAACCCAACCCTCCCATACAGTCAGTACCCACAATGAAGCAGGCAGTCTGTACGAGAGCGCGCCTAATTTAGCCAATGAGTCCACAGCAGCAAAGACCTCTGTACAATCAGAGCATGGCTTAGTCTAGCAGAAGTGCCCTCGACCCTTACATTGTTGTTGTTGTTGCTCATTTTGACTCGTGTTATGTCAACCGTCAACCCTAGTTCAGCTGAAGTGAGACCGTTGGCGCCATCGCCAACAAGTGTCATGTTGGTGGCACCAAGGTTCAATCAACCAAGGCTGCTAAAGAGGGCCTAAACGGTGACAGGTCTAGGAAACAGGGTGAACCATTCCGCCGGTGTCCCCTGCTCGGCAATTCTACTCTCCGGTGATGTCAAATCATTACCTCAGTACTGGTTAGTACTGTAACAACTGCAGGATTCGAGGACTGCGAACCCGTTCCGTTGTCAAGTTGGCCGAGACACGTAATTCGTGATCTGCGGGGTGTGAGACGCACATTGCGCATGGTATGCTAAAACATCTCTACCTACCTACCTGACCTACTGTACTCTACCAGGCATGCAGTATACCCTGGAAAGTACTGTACATATCAATCATGCTAATCTTGCTGAAGGATTCTTTTCGGATGCGCGGGACGAAACCATGCAATAGACAACATGGATAGCGATGGTAGACGGCTACACATTCCGACTCCTAGGGGAACAACTCATCCTCAAACTAGGGTCAAGACTTATACCCTGTGCCCAGTATGAGGAGGTGGATATTTGCTACCCTTTCTCAACTCCGATCCGAATAACTATTATCGCATACTAATTGCGATTGGTTATTCCGATACATGGCAGCCCAGTATTATAATAATGGCAGTGAACGAGTTTGACCGGGGCTTCGGTTTAACCCTGGCCATATCTAAAACGAGGCAACGCGATAGGTGCGCTATGAGAGGGGTTCCAATGTCAACACGGGGTCCGCGACCGAAGGAGCAGACTTAGCAAACTTGAACCTATCACGACACTTCGAGAAAGGTTGAGTCAAAACATACCTACAGTAGTCAAATCTGCAACAGAGGAGAGGCCACGCCACGCCACAACAACAGAGATCTGCAAAAAACAAGGCCGAGCAACACCGGGCTGGCCCCCTTGACGGTTGACCTATCCCCTATCGCGAAGCTCACGCGAGACACGCAGTGCACTGCATATGCAGCTCTGAGGTTTAACTCAAGCCCCTCCCAACGTCTATGACGGATTCGGTCCCACGTCTGCAGTCTGCAGGGCCATCTCGTCGCTGCAAGTCGCGATTCAGCCCTCGTCCAACGACTGGGTAACATGACAACGGTATTGTCAGGCATCAGCATTGGGATGGACGCCACTAAGCACTTTGTGTTGAGTTTGGACGCTGTGTCACTCACACTCCTCACCGTCACCCTCGTTGCTTTCCTCGTCCCCATTTTCATCCTCTTCCCACCCGTTCCCGTGGATCGCAGCGATGCCCTCCGGCAGACCCACTCACGGGCCGGCGTAGCAGTCCGGAATAACAACCTCCGTCGTCAATCCTCGCCGGGTCACCGGGGGGCGCAGAGTTTGCACGTCTTCCCCGTCGAGTCCTGTCGTGGGATTGAGCTTGAACGAAGCGGGACTCAGCCCAAGGGTTTGGAATATGATCACCTGTATACGTTTGCTCAACTGAAAACAGTAAACTCTCAAGGTGATCAGAAGGACAGTCCTGTATGGGAATCAGTGACACACGAACAATTCCCAGTGCTAGCCAACGTCAAAGTCGACCTCTGGGTTCCTGATTCTACCAAGACGAGCCGTCTGCTGGGTCAAGTGGATGGCGCTTTTCTGGTCTTGCGGTTCCCTTGGACAGACGCAGGGCTGCAGGGTCTTGTGCAACAGGTCTCAGCCAAGATCAGCCACGGACCCAGAGCAGTGCCGGAGAAGGAGTTAATGCTGCCCATGTCATTCCCGAGTGAGGAAGAAATCCGGACGCAGGGCTATTCATTTGCCGAGATTAAGATCGGGGATAATGTCACCACGGCTTTGAATATGGATGGAGAGCTGCTGCCCGAACTTGTTCGGTATCTTGGTATTAAAAATCGGCTAGGGATCTTTAGGGTAGACCGTTCGTAACTGGAGAGGTGACTGCACTTGGAAATGTTTCGACCAGCCGATAAGAGAGATGTTGAGCTACGATATTTAGACAGGTATGAAATTCTGTTACCGTATTTGAGGGCCTGGTGCCAGAAAATATTGAATCTCTTGTCAAGAATCGAGTATTGTTATCCTTGAGGAATAGCGGCGTATCAATCTCTCAGCGTGATCGGTTCTTACACACCAGAAATCAATTGGCAGTTCTCACAAATAAAATATAGGGTAACTAATAAATTCCAAGGCCATGCCTCACTAAATCAAACGGTATCACAAGGCATCCCAATGCTGATATAAATATTACATCCCAGCGCCCCGGCCAGCCCGACGCCTCATGTACAAAACCCCATACAGTTCCCTTCATGCATTCATTCCAGACATTTCTCGATTGCCGTCAACATCATTACTTCATGTCCGCTGGTGTAAGCGCTTGCACCATACTGGTACCTTCGCTGAAGCGAGTGCGGAAAATGCGGTTCGCGTTTTGGAACATGCCGTCCTTTAGACTGACGACGATGAACTGCGAGCCGTGGAAGCGCGTCTTGATGAGACGGCCAATGTTCTGAGTATGCGAGAGATCTAGCGCCGCATCGACCTCATCAAGAATGTACATGGGCGCGGGCTTGAACTGAAGCAGAGCCATGATGAGCGATAGAGCGACCAGTGAGCTGTAGGGGTAGATTGTTAGCACTGCGTTATCAAACATGCATGGGCCCGGGGTTGCTTACCGTTGTCCACCACTCAGTTCTGTCAAACTCTGCTTCCACACCTTACCAAGGCACACCTTGACCTCGAGACCATCACTAATAGTCTTGCCTTCAGGCGGATCAAGCTTGGCGAAGCTGCCTCCGGGAAGCAACTCCGAAAAGATGTTACCAAAGTCGCCATTGACTTTCTCCCATGTCTCCTGAAGAGCCTTCTTCTTGTAATCATCCAAGCTGACGATTGTCTCCTCAATCTTGCGCTTGTCCCTGATGACGGTCTTGATCATGTGCTTGAGCGACACTTCCTTCTTCTCGACGCTATCGATCATGTTCATGACCTTGGGGTTGATCTTCTTCTTCATACCCTGGAATCGTTCAGTCAAATTGTGTAGTGTTGACTTGCACTCTCCGATGTTGTGGTTCTTGAAGTCGTAGGGGGTTCCGCTGCGGCCAAACTTGTCCTTTTCGTCCGAGATCCAGTCGAATTCCTTTTCAAGTCGGGCGACCTTCTCAGCAGCACCCTGCTGCTCTTTGTGAAATTTCTCGACAAGATGGCCAAGTTTTTGCATTTCAAGGCTTTCCTCGGCAATACGTGAGTTCTTGGAGCGAGTAGCGTCCTCCAGCGCTCGGAGTTCGTCATCAAAAAGATGCAACTTGGCGCGTTCATCGTCAAGCTCAGCCTGAACCGTGTCATGTGTCTCGGTCAACTCAGCCTTTTGCCTTGCCAGGTCTTCAATGTCCTTCTGCTGGGCCTTGATGGCAACCTCGACTTCTTGCAACTGCTCTCGGGCAGCAGACAGGTCAAAACCTGCTTGTTCAGCATCAAGCTGCGCGCCCTGAAGTTCTTTTTGGAGTGTCTTCACTGCGGCAGCGTTCTTGCCAAGGCCTGCTCGTAGCTTATCAAGAGTTTTTTGGAGTTCGACGAGCTTGGCATCCTTGTTGTTATCGAAATCCTTCATATCCTTCTCAATAGTCTTGATATCCGCGCTTGCCTTGGCCTGACGAGACTTGGCCTCAGATATGCTCTCCTTGAGCTCCACAATGGTTGCTTTCATGTTCTCGACCTCCTGGATGATGGATGACGATGAGTTACCACTGATCTGTTCTTCAGCGAGCTTGATCTCGTGGCTCTTGAGATCTAGTTCTTGCTTGATCTTACGAGCCTGGTCGAGCTTGGCCTTCTCCTTTGAAATACGAGCTTGAAGCTCCTTCAAGGTGCTTTCGGCTTCAGTCAGCTGCCGAGTGAGGCCGTTGAGCTTTTGGAGAAGAACGAGAACACCGCTGGAGTTTGGTGAACTTCCACCAGACAGCGTACCGGATGGATCATAAGCGTCACCCTCGAGAGTGATACTCCTCATGCGGACGTTAGGATCAAATGTGACCCTCTTGGCAGTATCCGCATCAGCACAGATCAGAGTGTTGCCAAAGACGTACTCCATTGCTGCTGAGACCTCGTCATCGTATCCGACTAGAGACAGCGCCAGATCAACCTTGCCTGGCGCAATATTCTGGGCCGTAGCAATGGTTTGCGCAGAGGCCTTGAATGCAGCAATCTTGTTGAGCGGGATAATTGTGACTCGCTTTCGGAGTTTGCCTCTTTGTAGCAGCTGTGTACCCGTCACCTCGGTATCAACAACGACATTGTAAAGACGACCTCCAGCGCAGATCTCCAACGCTGTGCCGGCTTTTGTATGTTCCTTGTCTAGGGTGAACAATTGTGCGACAAGTCCCTTGACCTTGGACCGGTCAAAGTTGGGCACAGGGTCTGCGTAGTTGAACTCTGTGTTCGCGACTTGACGCTTCAGCTTGTCGGACTCCTGTCTCAAATTTCGAACAGTTTGCTGCAATTCCGACTCTTTCTTGTACATCTGCTCTTCTTGACCTGGCTCGAAACCCAGTCGACCAAGCTCCTTCTCAAGCTTTTGCGCCTGTGTCTTTAGGCCGTCGAGATCGCGCAAGAGATCAGCATTTTGGTCCTTCGCCTTTTTCGCCCGCGGTTCTTCTTCCTTGACACGCTTCTCAAGATGTGCAATCTTGATTTTGGCTTGTTCTTGCTCTGTAGCCGCAGCGGTCGCACGGTTCTTTGCGTCCTGAAGCTGGCCCTGGTAACCGTTCTCCTGACCATCTTTGGAGGCCACACCTGTTTGCAAAGTCTGAAGAAGCTCTTCCTTAGACTCGGCATCTCTGTTTTGTTGTTCCAAATCTTCTTTCGCCGCGTCGTATCTGGCCTTTGCATTTTCGAATGCGGCCGTCTTCTCTTGTAGGGTGGCCTCCAACTCGGAAACTGTCTTTTCGACAGCCACCTTCTTTTCTTCTTCTTCTGCCAAGCTGGACTTTTTCAGATCAAGGACAGTGGCCAACCGCACAAGTTCGTTCGAATGCTTCTTGGCGGCCTCCTCTAGTGCTGAAGCCTTGCCTCCTTTTCGGAGCTCCTTGTCTCGCTGAGATCGTACCTTTTTGACATCTTCTTCAAGATGGGAGATCTCGCTTCGTAATCGTGCTGCTGAATCTTCCAGATCGCGTTGTCTTTGCTTCTTTCCTTCAAGATCTGCCGCTGATTGGCTTAAGGAGTCCTGGTACCTGATGTAATCGTATGCAACAACCACTCGGGTCAGCCTCTCAAGGTCGTTTTGAGTTTGTTGGAAGTCCAGAAAAGCACGCTTTTCAGTTCGTAACTTCTCCAGTTTGGGCTCAATCTCGTCCTTGAGGAGTTCCCTAAGCTCGACTAGTTTGGTCTCCTTCTTGGCCATCGTCTTTAGCGCTTTATCTCGACGGTCTTCGAACATTCTTGTTCCGGCAGCTTCCTCAATCATTGCAAGGATTTCCACAGCCTTCATGTTCAGGACCTTAGTAATGCGACCCTGCATGATGAGGAAGTTGGGGTTGTTGATATTGAGCTGAACTGATTGGAACAAATTCTGCACCGTTTGTTGTTGAGCGCGGTGACCGTTGATGAGATACTTCGAAGTTCCTCCAAGAACGATCTGTCGAGTTACGCTGATGGTGGCATATTCTTCGAAACCGATCGGTGACTTCTTGGTTTCTCGGTTGTCGAAAACGATTGTGACGCTGGCCTTGGTGACACCAGCTTGACCGCGCTTATATATCAGGTCCTGCAACGTCGACAGTTAGTATCTAAAGACGACGAGCTACTTGGCGGTGACTGACCTGTAGGTTTTGTGCTCGAACAGTTGACATGTTTGTAATTCCGAGAACAAAACATATCGCATCAAGAATATTTGACTTTCCACTACCGTTGAGGCCAGTGATTGAGTTGAAACTCTCGTCCCTGCGTATGTTAGCTATAGCCATGGACCAACTGTTTTGGTGCATAGTTTACCATCCCGAGATCACCGTTCGCACGGCATAAGACTTGAAGCCCTACAGATAAAGTTAGATAAAAAATCACCTCTAAAACATTAAGATAATCTGGTTCCTTACGTCAATGATTACTTCAATGACCCTCATGTTGGGCAGGTCGAGTGTCCACGGCTTCGTTGAATCTGTTGCTTTGTTTCGTCGCTCCGCACTCCAAAGGGGGGGGGGGAGGAACGTGAAAGTAAACAAGAGATGCGACCGATAAGGCGTTATCAACACGTGTTAGCTGGTATCATCAATTCACGGAGCGGCAGGGGGTACGGGAGTTGGGTTTTGTAGTGGTGTTATGACGCTGCAATGCTCACTACAAACGATCCGCTTTCTGTTAGAACAAAAATTGAGAGTTTTTCTATGATGATCTACTTTTAAAGAACTCAACTCCATGTTGATTCCATTCATTTTGGAGTACTCTTGTTCCTGTTTCGTAAACAAGCACCTTAATATCAACCACTGGGCGTGAATGCTTATGCGAGTCCCACTTCCGAGCTTGGAAATCCATTAACGCTAGTCCTAACTAGGCCTCCGGGTAAACATCCCTCTTTGTTATTGAGACCTAGCTCCTCTGAAACTCCAAGCTCTCAACCTACAACATCTTCAAGCATTTCGATTTTTATCCCGACTCGCAAACCCGATGAGTGCATGACCAGAAGTGCACGACTATAGTTGAACTTTCAACTTCACATACACCCCTACGCGCCTCTTTTCAACCGGCACAATGGCGGCAATGCGAGGACCGCGCATTCCAACTGGCTCAGCCGCTTGGGTCGCTGATGAGCGCGCCTCTGCCCTCCAGATTGTCGATGTCGAGGTTGATGAATTCACGTACGCGGCTCACAATGAGTTCACATGGCTCAACGAGCATATGGCTGGTATCTTCAGCGAGAATGAAACGTACGCACCATGATTCTTGTTTTGGACGCGATGTACTGATGATCAAATAGCAACATTGCCGAGACGTTCAAAACACCTGGAAAACTTCGTGGCAAAACGCCTCGAACCGCGCGCAAGTTGATTTCAACGGAACCGAGAGTGGTGAGTCTAGTTAACGGATACACGAGTGATGGGTGCTGATGTCTGGAAGCCTTTGTCCAATGTTTTTGGCGGCACACCAACGAGTTCAACAAACCGATTCGCGCAACATCTCCATGCCCAATCGCCCCAGAGGGAGTTACTAAATCAAGCGAAATCTCCTTCTCCTCGACGTCATGTACCTTCACCGAAGCCAACAGAGGCCACCCCCGACGAACCTATGGAAGACGCGCAAGAAGAAGAGCCTGCAAATGACGCGGATGCCATCCACTCAGACAATGACGTTCTCATGACCGTTGAAGAAGACGCGGAGGCTGCTCCAGCGACCAAATCACAACCTGCAACACAGGGTGATTCGGGATACTTTGGAAGTCAAGATGTTAATCCCAGCAACTTTGACCCCATTACTGAGGACGAGACATCGCTTATTGACCCTGCTACCCTCGACGAAGCGATCGCTGTCCCTCAGCCAAGCCCTTCGTGTGCTTCTCCTAAGCAGCCCGCGAAGCCTTCTTCTCCGGTCAAGTCTCCGCAAGTCGCAACTGAGAAAGATGTGGAAGAAGTTGAGGCTGAGCCCCAGGAACCCGACAATACCTCCCAGGACGACGCACAGTCTCAGTCTGACGGTCCTAGCCCCCCTCGTCCAGGCTTCCGCAACAGCTTGCAGTTTCCTTCTCTTCCTGCTCGGGAACCTCTAACAGCAGGCAAAGGTGCCGGTCCTAGAGCTTCTCGAACAAGTCATCTTGACCCTAAGAGGACGAGCTACTTCGGAAGGAACACGAGAGGAAAGAGCCTGGCAAGCCATGCGGAACAAGACGAATCGGATGATGATGATGATGATCAAGATGAGATGGACGTCGACCATTTCCCCTCCGTGCCACAACAGCCCAAGAATGCCGAGGACCTGGCCCTGCACCACAACAAGACCTACACCCAGATGTTGCAAGACCGGATTAGTGTACTCGGGAAATCACAGCCAAATGGAAGCCGACCTTCAAAGTCAATCCACAGCCTCACAAACTCACAGCAGCCGCAAACAGTATCCCAACCTGCTCCAGAACCGAAATCACCCTCACCCAAGAAGCAAGAAACTACAACAACCCCAGGTGCTTTCCCCGAAGACGAAGACGATGACTGGATTGTTCCCCCGACTGCTCAACAAACTGTTGACGCGTCTACCCCCACACGGCCCTCACTTTCTAAGAGCCGAACTGCCGATATAATGGAAGGGATCCATGGTAAGCAGACGCTTGGATCTTTTGATTTGGATATTGAGGAGCGTGCGAACACACACTCACCTGGCCGCTCTGGTTTGCATCCTGAGAGACCCAGTCCTTTTGGGCATAGCAAGTCTGTATCCGTACCCGCTGTTCCTCTTGCAACAACTTCCGGCTCCCAAGAAGGGAGCCCCTTGAAGAAGACGGTCTCGGTTTCGAACCCTTCCGTCAGGCCAGCCACTGCCGTAGCGGCTCCTGCCTCCCCATCCCCTTCGAAGTCTCCCTCAAGACTGTTCCGCGACAGTCCTTTGAAGCATCTTAAGAATAAGATGTCATCTATCCTCACCACCTCCAAGGGCCTTATTGCCAGCAGTGCGGCGTTGAGTGCTGAAGGCAAATCCTCGTTACTTTCTCCGTCTCGAACTCAACTTGGGTTGTACCCTAGTCTATCTTCAGAGTCAATTGCGCCCAAAGCAAGTCTGGACTCGCAGTCGACTCAGTCTCGACCTGTTGCCAAGCGGACAAGAGCTTCAGTAGAACGGGAGAAGGAGGAGAAGCGCCGGGAGAAGGAAGCTAGAGTCCAAGCTGAGCAGATGGAGAAATTGGAGAAGGAACGGGAGAAGGAAAGGGAAAAGGCCCGAGTTTTCAGTAAGGAGCAAGAGAGGCTTGCCAATATGGAAAAGCAGGTCGCTGCTAGAAAGGAAGCCGAAACACCCGCTCCCAAGGCTACACCCAAGCCCACTCGAACCAGTCCTCGGAAAGCGAAGCCGCAGGAGGAATCTGAAGACAAGGTGGCCGATCATGATGTGGAAATGTCTGATGCTCCCACTTTGGCCCCTCCTCCTTCTGCCCCTCGATCTGCTGCACCTAGTCAAACATCTCGTCCTAAGGAGCTCAGAAGACCTATGAAGCCTACCAAGGAGACAATTCCCAAGGCCAAGGCTGCCCCTACCGTTATTAGGGTCAACACTGGCTCACAACATTCGCAATATCACCCAGGTGCTCCGGATCATGGTGCTTCAACAAGCTCTCAGCCTCCACAGCAATTGGCGAGCAAGGCGAGCAAGGCCTCTCTGCAACAGAAGCCGCCAGCACCGAACCTGGGTTCTTCAATTGGGTCAAACGGTCGTCCCAGGGCTCTCGATTTGGCAGCAAAGAAGAAGGAGCAAGATGAACGAGAGGCGCAGCGGCGACGTGATGCGAAGGCGAAGATGGACCGACAGCGAGCAGCTGCAAAGGAAGAAAAGAAGAAGCAAGACTTGCTTCGCCAGCAAGAAGAAGACCGACAAAGGCGTGAGCAGGCAGACGCAAAGAAGGAGGCTCAGCGTCAGGCAGCCCGTGACCGGCAAGCACTTATCGAGAAGGCCAAGAAGACCCCGGCGCCACCTCCAGCCGTTCGATCACAACCGAATGGACCTCCTGATTATAGCATGCAGCAGGATAAATCCGCTTCAGTACAACGAGGAGATGGCCCGCCTCGCCCTCCTTCTCGCATGAATTCTGGAATCCACAGGCCGCAAGATGATTTGGGACGCCCCGTCAATACAAGCTTGGCAAATGGTTCCAAGTCTGGGCCCAAGCGACCACTCGGCCAGGATGGTAACGAGGAGGGGCCTGCAAGACACCCCCCATCGCGTGGTCCTCAGTACCAAGCCAAGGATGCCAAGCGTCGCCGAACGAGCGATGACTTTGCTGATGAGCTAGATACAGAGCAGCCCCCTAACATCAAGGGACCTCCAGTTCGTCCGTCAAGCGCTCTTAAGAGGGTAAGTTACAAAGCTCTTTCTCGTGTTATCATAAAAACTGACAAATATCAGGATCTACAGGCGAAGACCTTGACTAGTGGCTATGTCTCCCAGAGTGCTACACAAAATCTTTTCAAGACTACTGTTGCTCAGCATGCAAGCCATGCTAAAGGAGGTAACCCCATGGATATGGCACAAATCCACAAAGGAGCTATTCCATTTGCTCCTAACCCTAACCCTGCGGGACCTTCATACAAGACACCGGCGCGTCCTGGCGCTGTTCACGGAATGAAGTCGGCGGCCAAGTCTGCACAACGGTCATCGCCGCGATTCCAGAATGGCGAGGCTATTGAGCTGCCGGAGATTCAAACAGATGACGAGGACGAGGACGAAGAAGAGCCACAGGCTGGCACAGTTGCACCATGGGCTAACTCGCCGTTCATCACAAAGGCGCTCATGGATCAGGAGAAGATGAACCCTGCAAACATCTTTGGCCCCCCAGCACCCTTGAACATGGAAGAAGTCTTCAGCAAGAACAAAGACAGAATCCACAAGTTCCGTGCCCGAACCTCAAGTGCTAACTGGAGCGGTGCCGATCGCCTTACCGAAGAAGACATCCGAAAGGATATCGCGGCCAGAGACAAGCTGAGACGCGATGGAGCCTGGTCGTACGAGCTGAGCAGGGAATTCATGTAATGGCCAATGCTGGAAAGGTGTATATGATAAGAATACGTGATGAGGCCCTATCTGGAGTACAAAGGAACTGAGGAAGTGGTAATATAGGCCACTGGATGAAACGGAACGGGATGGGAGCGATTGATTACTTATACCTTACGGTAGTATGGCATCAGATGCAGCAGATTGTATGCATTTGCGATAGATGAGGCAGCATTTTGTCAGTGTTTTTTGTTTGGCGCATGGCGAAGGGGAACAGGCAACTCAGATACTACCGAGGGACTTTGGGTCTACTTTTTAAGGTTTACCGCATGCATGGAATACATTGTCGAGGTACTTCGAAGTCTGGAGTACAATTGAATTATACTGTGGCTTTTGACAATATTTGGTTGCTTGTTACTGGTGGTTGATATCCAATGTTATGATGAATCTTGATTGAGCCTCTGATGAACAAAGTTTAGACGTCGAAACTGGGACTTTTTTCTCCACCTGAAGACGAAGTTTGATTGGAAGATGAACCTTGACATTCATCCATGATCCCGGCTCATGGCTTCGCATGTCTCAACAATTTTTTGGTTTACCGTTTTCACATGTCAGCAAAAGAGCCGGAAGTGGACGGGACGGACGATCCTATTCGACATTTGACCCAAAAATGATAAGGGTCTGGGCTGGGATGCCTCGTGCATGGCTCCATTTGATGCGGTTGTTTCATGACCATAAAGCTCCTGGTTCTTTTCTTTTACTCATCTGGTCTCCTCGTCATGAGACCTTGATAGGAACTTGATTCCAAAACTCAATTATACCCAACCTTGCTTACCTTCTTGCGCCTCGAGTCGCATCATGATTTACTAGACACTGACTGCCTAGATATTGGGTGAACCTACCTCATATTCTCGACACCTTCTTCTGCCCTCCTTTTTACTACGACTCTTCTGTGATACCATACTCAAGCCTGCCGCTCTTGCATCATGGCGTCCCATCACAGATCATTTGCACCAACCTTGGACGAAGTCAAAGTCGACCAAATCACCGAGAGCAGAATTTTCAACGTCGTCGCCATGCTTCCAACATCTCTTCAGTCAGGTCCGATCCGCTTCCTCAGACGAAGCATTAGCTTTCATACGCTGCGTCCAGATGTCACGATATCCGGGTCACGAACAAATCCTCGGCCCCTTTCAGAAGCCAATGTCCCAGCCACCGTAACACAACCACTTCAGACCGACATGGTAGCACACAGCAGCACAGCTCAATATCTAGAGTCACAAAGTTTACGTCCTCAGCCGATGAGTCGGGTTCTTTATTCGGAATCACCAGAAGATGAACCAGCTGTCCGAGCTGCTTCTGGTGTGCACTGGAAGTTTGCGCGACAAGGTAAGCTACCTGTGATGGATTATGCAACTCCCTGTAGGCTGATCGTGTCACAACAGGTACGAATCTCGTCAATATCTCCATAGATGGGGATAAGGCCGCCGTGGCGGAGGAAGATGTTGCCTTTGAACGAAAAGCTTTTGTAGATGGCGTAACATATCTCCTCAAAGCCCTTCCGCAGAACCTCGATGATGGCGAGCTGAAACGAATTCAATGCGCCTTGCCAGACAAAGTCAATCAGCCCAGTCGGAGTTTAACTCGATCAGATCCCGAATCAAGCCGCCTTGCCTCGAGTCAACCAAGATCCCTCATTCATCGCGGAGTTCAGATGACCGTCGTCAACCTGATATTCTTCCTCAGCTTCTTGATGCCATATCTGCTATTACTTGTCAGATGTGTAGCCCGTCTGGAGCGCAAATACAAAGTATCCGAAACCCTCGTCGGCCATGGCCTTGATATTGTCAACTCAATTGGAAAGCAAAGTGCCTCTTTGACTGAAGCAATTGGCCAAATGAATGACGGCAAGGTTGCCCAGGCTCTGTTGGAGGTCTTTGTTTGGACGGTAGATGGTGTTACAAAAGGTATTTCGGATGGACTCGGGGAGGGTCTTTCTATGGTGGGGTCTAGATCGACAAGCAGTGGCTGAATCCACATCCATTGAAGAATTGCATAAAAGGGGCTGTTATAGATTTAGACGGAGGAAATCACGGGGACAATTTGACTTGAAACTGGTCACGAATCTATGAAACGGACATTTTGCATAGCATAGAAGAGCGAAGAAAAATTGCATTTCCATAAACAAGCATTAGCCAATTGAACTTGATATGTTTCCAGCCTTGCCCAAGCAATTTGCCTCTCACTAGGTATGATCGCAACCTCCGGTTAGCCACGTGATACGCGGGAGCTAACTTAGTAAGGGTAGCACCTCGCTGGCAGTCAACTAAGTTAACAGATAAGATAGCGCAGAGAAAATTTCCATTTTCCCTAAAAGTAGCGGCGCGCGACCCTTTATCGCCTTGCACATCATCTTCCCATACCTAATTTATTTCACCATCTTCTTTCATTAGGTCACTCCTAATCTTTCATTCTCTGTTTGCAGTTGTATATCTGTGTTGTGGAATTAGGATCTCTGCTTGTCTCTCTCTTCAATCCGTCACCATGTTCCGATCAAGCCTTCGGCGCTGTGCCACTCAGGCCAGGACTGCCGCAACGGCCGCCCTTCTCTCCCAGACTCGAGCCGCTTTGCCTATTGCCCGCCGACAGATCTTGACTCCCCAGTCTTCTATCGCCTCCATCAACAGAATTGCTTCAATCACCAGAGCATACAGCACCGAGGCTGTTGCTGAGCAGTCTGAGGTGACTAGCACAGAATCTCCCGAGCCTCTCGTCCGATTCGCCGAGCTTGAGGGCATCAATGGCAATCTCCTCAACGCCATCCTTAAGGATATGTCATACGATACTATGACACCTGTTCAGGCCAAGACCATCAAGCCTGCCCTTAAGGGCACTGATATGTAAGTTTTATATCGAATACCTGCGCGACCATTGGCTAATTCCTCTCAGCGTCGCACAAGCCAAGACCGGTACCGGAAAGACCATTGCTTTCCTTCTGCCTCTCCTGCAAAGAATGATCGAAGAAGACTCAACGCTCGCCAGCAAGGGTGCTCGACGTGATGCCCGAGCTGATGATATCCGTGGAATTGTTCTGTCTCCCACTCGAGAGCTCGCCGAGCAAATCGCCGAGGAGGCTCGTCGATTGGTTAAACACACTGGCCTTGTCGTTCAGTGTGCCGTCGGTGGCACTGACAAGCGCGGTATGCTTAATCAGACTCGTCGACAGGGTTGCCATCTTCTAGTCGCGACCCCAGGACGTCTGAATGATCTTCTCAGCGACCCCGCAAGTGGCATTGAGGCACCCAACCTGGCTGCCCTGGTTCTGGATGAAGCTGACCGAATGTTGGATACTGGTTTCGAGAGGGAGCTTAACGAGATCATTCGTGCTCTTCCCCGCCCCGAAGAGAAGACTCGCCAGACTATGCTTGTCTCTGCCACTATTCCCGACAGTGTTATCCGTCTAGCCCGCTCCATGGTTCGGGCCAACGACTTTGAATTCGTCCAGACAATCCCTGAGAACGAGTCTCTCACTCACGATAAGGTGCCTCAGCACATTGTTCCTGTCACTGGCTGGACAAATGTTTTCCCCACTCTATTCGAGCTGATGGACCGTGAGAATGCCAAGGCCAGAGAAACCCCTGACGGGCTTCCCTTCAAGGCTATTGTCTACTTCAACACCACCTCTCTGGTCGAGCTTGGTGGCGAGTTAGCTTACCAGCGTCGTGCCAACGCTCGTAGCAGAAATGAGCCCTTTCTCAACACCTACGTGATGCAGTCAAAGCTCAACCAGAGCCAGCGACAAAAGGCGGCTGACATGTTCCGTCAAACCAAGTCTGGAGTCCTGTTCTCCTCTGATGTTACGGCAAGAGGAATGGATTTTCCCAATGTGACGCACGTTATCCAGGTCGATACTCCCCGTGATCGCGAGTCTTACATTCATCGTCTTGGACGAACTGGCCGACAGAACAAGGAGGGTCAGGGATGGTTGATCATCCCCCATGCTTCTATCTCTGCCGCCCGCAAACTTCTCAGCGGACTCCCTATCAAGCAGAACAGCGATCTGGAGAGCGCAGAGATAGACATCGAGAGTGGTGAGACTACTTCTAGCCACACCGACACCAAGGCGCTCTTCAGTGCCATCCCTCGTCGTCTGCTCAGCTCAGCCTATAGCTCCATGTTTGGTGTGGCTACCGACAAGGTCGATTTGGCTGAAGATGTTAACAAGTGGACTCGCCTTGGATGGGGATGGGATACTCCTCCCTTTGTTAGCCCTGTGTGGATTCAAAAGATGGGCTTGAGCAGAGCAAAGGGCATGAACGTGCAGGATAGACCACCCAGGGACGACCGACGTTCAGAGAGCGATGACCCCTTTGATGCTATGTCGTCTAACGTTCGCCGTGACGACTCTCGCAGCCGTGGTGGCTTCGGCGGTGGCCGATCCAGCGGTGGCTTTGGCCGTAGCCGAGACGGTGGCCGTGGTGGTGACCGTGGCGGCCGCAGTTATGGTGATCGAAGCGGTGGCCGAGGCGGTTATGGTGACCGAAATGGTGGCCGAGGTGGTTATGGTGGTGACCGAAATGGCGGCCGAAGTGGCTATGGTGGTGGTCGAGACCGCTATGACGCTGGCTCTTCCTTCTGAGGGGATCGATCCGGAACCCTGCTTGCGGTTAATGGTGAAAATGTAATACTAAAAATATGATGGACAGGCTGGATGATTTGTACTTCTACTGGGCATGGTTGTATTTTATGCTAATGTAAGATACGGGAAACGGGGTTTGCTTTATAGACATGTCTACAGGCGTCGTTCATGTGGTTATGTCCACGACAACTCAACTTATGAAATGATTCTCATCCCAAAAATGATCGTTCCTGTGGTGCCTCTTCTTATCTTATTCATGAACCATGTATATAACTGAAAGGTTTCGATTATGGGCTGAATCCACGGAAGATGATAAAACGCCGAACAAGCCAAAGTCCCGAGTAGGCACGCTTACTCCCAATCAACGCCGATTCAACAGAGACCGATCTTGAAAATCATGGTATTCGTTGGCCCATTAACATGTTCGCATCCCACAATAACACCCTCTCATCCCAGCCTACCGAAGCCACCCAACCACCCATACCAAATAGACACCAGTCAACTCCAGTAACAAATTCGGTATGGCGGTTCATGATTCCAACCTGGTTACCTATTGATGGACCCATTGCTGGACCCTGCTGCTGGTTCGACCCGTCATTCCATAAACGAACCGTCATGTCGTAACTAGCACTGAGAAGAGTGTCGCTCGAATGAGGGCTCCACGCCAGCCTGCGCACGGCATACTCATGACCTTGCATGACGGAGAGCGGACCGCCAGTAGGGTTTCGAATGTCGAAGGTTCGCAAAACTCTGTCCACGCCGCCTGTAGCTATGACAGTGTCCCTGTACTTGTTCCAGTCGTGGGTGAGGATCTCAGATGGCGCAGAAGCACCGGGAGATGGCTGCGGCCCTGGCGCATGTACAGGTATCGTCGCTGTGAGGTGGTATTTGGCCGAGGATGGCATTCGAAGATCGAAGATGCGGAGGTGGGAGTCGGAGGAGACGGCGGATATCAAGGCGGGGTTGGAGGGGCAGAAGGACGTGCTGTAAGTACAGTTTCCAACGGGGAGCGTCTTTATCGAGTGATTGCGTGTTGGTGACCACTATCGAGGGTTAGGACTATGTCTTTTGCGTAGAGGGAAGGGTCTTGAGCCTACGATTTTGACTGTGCCGTCCCAGGAACTTGAGATGAAGGTATCCTTGGTTATAGGGCTCCAGCAAACCGAGAAGGTTTCCCTCTTGTGTTCGTGAAAATTCATGACCGGAAACTCGTCCACACCCAGATCGAAGAGCTTCAGCGATCCATCACCGCAAGCGACAATTAACTGGTTCTCGTTGATCTCGGACCAAGCCAGGTCGTAGAGCGCATCGTTTGTATCGAACCTGCGACACAGCTGAGTTAGTACCTGAGAATATCGCGAACAACACTTCGAAATCCAGATGTCGCATACGTCTTCTCGACCTGTACGCCCTGCGCTGTCAAAGCAAGGGCAAATGCACGGCCATTGCCTACAATGCCAAAGTTGGCAGATGTCGCGACAGCGATTCGCGAGTCGTAGTACGGCGAATACTTGACGGCGTAGGGATTATACCCTTGGGTTCGGAATTCTAACATTGCAGCCATGGCGCTGAAAAGGAGAAAAGACCAGGCACATAGATTAGGAGTAGTACTATAGTAGACCAGAGCTACAGTCAACAATCGCTTGTCTAGATCAAAGAGCTTCCCCTCGAAGCTATACTGACATGTGCCTCGGTTTCGGTAATTCCACCGAGGCCGCGGGGCATTATGCCTCTAGCCATCTCATGCGTCATCAACGGGTTTATGTATCAACCGAAGTCATTAAGTTCAAAGACTATCACGTGCTTTCGTGCTTCATTTTTTCTTGGGCTGTCGCGCTACCGAGCCCTGAATACACGTCTCTCAAACCCATAGAATGCCGGCACATTTCTATCGTAGACTGCTGTCAGCCACGGCGCATACATTCGAGAATATTAGAGACTCGCGACTGAGACTATGAGAGCCTTTTTGACACGCCCCAAACGAAAAGTATCCCCAGAGCCTCTACCAGAAAACGCGGAACCAGAAGAGCCAACCGAAGTCAAGTTGGCACTTTTGTCGTCTTTACATCCACAGCTTGATCAAGAGGCCTTGCTAGATATTCTTCTGGCTCACGATGGATCCGTTTCCGAAGCATCAGCGTCACTCAAAATCCAGCCCCATGTGAAAAAGGGCGCTCGAGCTATTGGATATCAGCAATCTTTGAAGCAATATGCATCTACAAGTGATTCTAGTCCCTTAATTACTGCGCCTACAAAGAAGAAACTCAAGTCGAAAGCTGGAAGCACGCTGCACCTCTATGACCCAGAAGACGTTGCTGAGCATACTCCATGCACCATTATACACAACTTCTTACCACCTGAAGAAGCCAACCAGCTATTGGAAGAGTTGCTGGAAGAATCAAAGACTTTCGAAAAGATCACATTTCAGCTATTTGATAATGTTGTCTCCAGTCCCCACACGTCTAGTTTTTATGTAGAAAGCTACGACGAGATCAAACGCCAGAAAACCGAGTATCACTACAACGGTGGTCAGCTCACGGTAATTATCCAGGTGTCTCACGTATGAAGTGCAGCATTTGATTAACCGTTTACAGGACGTCCGGAGAATCACACCTCAACTTGTCAGCGTGAAGCCAAAAGTTCAAGAAGCCGTCAACGCAGAGATCCAGAAGCGTATCAAGACCAGATATCCTGGCGGCAAGAAATTAAAATATCAATCCCCAAACCCATGGGTCCCAAATTCGGCCTTTGTCAACTCTTATGCTGGCCCACAAGAGAACGTCGGCTGGCACAGCGATCACCTAACATATCTCGGTCCTCGCGCAGTCATCGGGTCGATCTCTCTCGGTGTTGCACGCGAGTTTCGCGTCCGGCGGATAATACCCAAGGACGACAACAAAACTGTCGCAGACTCAGATGCAGAGGGTCAGATAGCAATACATCTTCCACACAACTCGCTCCTGGTGATGCATGCCGAGATGCAGGAAGAGTGGAAACACAGCATTGCACCAGCGTTGTCGATCGATCCTCATCCTATCTCAGGCACGACTCGTATCAACATCACATATCGAGATTACCGTGCCAATATGCACCCTCGGTTCACGCCCAAATGCCGATGCGAACATCCGTGCGTGTTGAGAACTGTGACGAAAAAGAAGTATAACTTTGGAAAATACTTCTGGATGTGTTATGCTGGTAATGCACCGGGCAAAGGAAACTGTGGCTTTTTTCAGTGGGCTGAGTTTGATGATGATGGGAATCCCCAGTTCAAGAAAGCTGCCTCGGGGTCCAAAGCTTAGATGTGTACTATGATATACCACAAGGAGTTGGAGGGCTCTTTTGTTCTATTGGCGTCATTCTCTTGTGCTGGATTGGAACACTTGATATAGACATCTCTGCTTGGCTACATCTTCTTTCGCTCGTATCTTTCCAGACCCAGCACCTTACGTCGCCGAAGGAGTTGCTGTTCCTTCTTGAAAGGCTGGCGTCGTGAAGGGTTTCTACAAATTACTATGTATGTAGCCGCCAGAGAAATGTTGATCCAGTCGACCTTGACGTGATTCAAAAGCAGATAGAATCTACATACTGCTCACGTTCCAGCAACAGATATTAGCACTGTTAAAGTACATACTCAGCCGCAGCTCCTTTGGCCACAACTTAGAATCCTCATATTGTTTTGTGATGGGCTCTCTACTCACCATCGGCAAATGTGCTCTCGCCAGGTTTAGTAGATGAAGAGGTCCAACATGCACACCACCAGAGGCGAAGACAACCGTGATGCTGTGTCCAAGTTCTTGGGTGTTAGGTTTTTCTTGGTCCCACCTTACTGTACGACGTGAGACATACGAAATTTGCCACCCCATCGAGACAAGTGAAGCTTCCTGATAGTATTTTGAGGTGCTGTGTACCTAGAAAAAAATATGGAGGCCAGCTTCAACACTCACAACCACGAAATTTCCGCGTTTCAAGTATCGTATCTCGACGTCCACAACATTTCATAATTCATCTCAGGACGCTTAAATCAAGGATTTCAGTCCGTCATCTCCAGTGCAACGGTCTTGGGTTGGGGTGTTGGTGGCCGAGTTGGGCAGTATGACACTGGCTACAGCAAGGGGGCATCATTGGAGACCCTTGTCAAATTCGAGCTCATATTTTAACCTAGGTCAGGAAATCAACCCTAGGTCTGTAACCAATGCAAGGCTCTATTTTCAAGGTGTGAATTGATTCTTTTTCGCGGATAATGCAAACTTACTTGCCCCTTTCTTGGATACAAAACAGAACAAGTCGAGACTACTCAAATACTCACACATCTTAGAAAAAATCTGTGTGGTTATCAAGTGTATTGAATTGATTCTGTCGGAGCTTAGATATGCAAAAACCATCTCGCTTGCCAGGCGGCTCATGTTGGATAGGTGGCCTGCCCTTCATTGCTATAGACGGTAAGTGACACAGCCGGCTTGTTGCAAATGGTCAGATTATTTCAAGTTAACAAAGAAAGTGCACTATAATGCTACCCCTGTTTTAATTACTGTCCTTTCTTAGGTTCAGTTACGGCTTGCCCTGGATACGCCCACCTACGAGGGCAGGCTACAGCGAAGGCGCAAGCAGCTGAGGATTTGAGACATCTCATCCAAAGAATCTTGCGTAAGACGCGTCGAATAAGAGTTCTTTGAAACTCATGGTTTAACCTTACATGCAATTGGGCGACTGAAATGTTACTCTTTTCGCAGTTGGAATTTAGCCGAACCCTCTAGGGTTTGGGTAGACGGCCAAGTCGTTGACACGAGATACAAGGCCAACTACCGATGTAATAATAATCTAAGCCATGATAGCCAGAGCATACTATTATGATAGTATAGATCATGCGACATGGTTGTGTCACCACGATCAGACCATTGGCGATGCCCCAGATGGCCACCACGCAATTGAGCCTGGCCTCCCGATTACAGACACAATTTCCTCAGCAAGGTCTTGCTAATGAGCCCAATTATTGAGCTGACGTTCAATATTTGAAACTGATTGTCTTAGATATTGTTGATTGGCCCCGCAGCGACCGCAGATGTCTCTATTCATGTGACTTGGGTTAGTTGGTTGGCCCCAGCGCGAGTCTCGGACCTCGTATAATAGCCCAGTCAGGAGCTCCAAATGCTCCGGCCTCATTTGGAGAGCGGCTGATTCCCCGAAACTCTGAGTTATATCCCCATTGTCAGAGGATTCCCATATATAGTCGAGACGAGGTTCAGAATAGATACACGACCGGCTTGGCAAGCCTAGAGAGTATTGGCGGGCTCTAGTCAGTCGAGCCACCCTCAAGAGCGACGGCTATTGAGAAGTATTCAGAGAAATGAATGAATCTGGCGGACTATGCCATGGATATCCAATCAGTATGATCTCTGACCAAATGCTGGCGATCAATTGGGCGCTGTTCAACTGACACTTTTATCAACTTCATCGCGTGGGCGATCAAGATCTAGACAAAAGATATATCATATAATTCTGATACTTTGGATACACTACCTAGACAATTCAAACCAATTAATTCATACCTGCTTTGAGTAGAAGACACTTCACTCTGAGAAAAGAGACATGATAAGAACGATCATCAAACTAAGCAGGCTCATCCATCGGTACGGTATCTACCGACCTGGTTGTCAGAAGCAGTAGCTACTGACAAGAACGCTTCCATAATTTCAATCTCGTATATGGGCACTTACCAGTTTTATTGGATATCACGACCTATCTCGTTGAGCGCACTCATTGGATGTTGCTTCCAGCCCGATCGCCAAGAGATACCAAACATGTGGGTCAAACCTACCGCCAGCAGACACCCACAGACTCGCCACTTGCATCAGTGCCAATCTTCTTCCTGCAAGAAAGTCAATTTCAACCTCATCTCAACCACAACATATCAGGGTCCTTCTCCACTTTCACTCACAAACAGCCACGGATATCCTGCAACTCACCACAGACCGATCGCAGTACTGAGGGGCATTCGGATCTCCAGTCTCGCTGAATTCTTTGTGCATACAGCACGCAGTCTCCCGCATCCGAGTTGCCGACGGCATCTTCATGAACGCCTGATAAACGATAGCTTGCAGCGATTAGCGCTGCTCCAACCACAACCTGTTTCCTCTTACGTTCTTTGCTTTATTTTGCTCGGAATCGTTTCTCTCAGCCGAAACCACCCAATATGTCAGAGCTCAGCTTCCCCCCGTCCTCAGCAGCCATGCTCGAGTCTCGGCTCCCTCCGGCAACACCTGCTGGAGCCTCACCATCGCGACCCTTTGTGACCCTTACCTTTGCAACCTCACTCGACTCGTCGCTTTCCTTGGCGCCTGGTGTTCGCACTCGGTTGTCGGGGCCTGACTCCAAAGCCATGACCCACTACCTTCGTTCACGGCATGCGGCCATCCTCGTCGGCGTCTCCACCCTCTTAGCCGACTCACCCGCCCTCAACTGTCGCATTTCGGGTGCTGCGAGTCAACCCCGTCCCATCATCGTCGACCCTCACCTCCGTTGGGCCCCTAGCTCTACGGATAAGGTTCTCGAGGTTGCCCGTCTCGGTAATGGCCTAGCCCCCTTCGTCCTGACTGGAGTGGATCCTCAGCGCTTGCCTGCCGCGAGCGTTGCAGTGCTAGAGCAGCATGGCGGCAGATACATTCATGTTCCAGCTGCGCCTTCGGGGCCTGATGACCGTATGCGTTTTGACTGGCACGATGTATTCAACGCCTTGCTTCGTGAGGACCTCTCCAGCGTCATGGTCGAGGGGGGTGGTAAAATCATCAATTCTTTGCTTGACCCTAGCTTTCATGATCTAGTCGACTCTGTCATCGTCACAATTGCGCCCACTTGGCTTGGTCAAGGGGGCGTTGTCGTATCCCCGGATCGCCTCCAGGACTCGACAGGTGTCCCGATTCCCGCTGCAAGATTGTCGGATGTGTCATGGCACCCTTTTGGCGAAGACGTTGTCTTATGCGGCAAGCTGCATAACTAGTGCCTAAAGCTAGGCTTTATATATAAATCAGCCTCTGCTGCTCAGTTTCGACCCTATCCTTCCTTTTCTGTTCCTGGTGGCGTTCTTCGCATTCCTTCTTGTTTCGCTCACGTTCCCCTATACCCTACTCAACCTTGGACTGGGCGATCCACATTGTCCACCAATGCTCACTAACAAAGGTGGTATCGCTTTCGATTTCGGCCTTTACGAATGCGACACATTCGACAAGCCATACCCTCGTTGTTCCTCCAATATCAAGTCGGTGATTCAACGTGGCCCTTGCTTGCAGATCTCAAGCATGTCCCATCAGCTTGACCTCCAGAGTTCGAAGCGGGCAGTACGCGAGACATGTGACAATGAAAGCTGATTCAAACCCAATATCTCCAATTCGTTCCCCTACTGGCCCGGTATACCAAGGTGTATCCATGGAGGGTATGACCAAACCGAGACTGATTATCGACGCCCCAATGGCAGCCAGACCGGTAGGAAGACTTCGTCCGTCGTTCCATATCTTGGGATCATACGAGCTGTAATCCTTGTTACGGAATATCACGAATTCCTCCATTACAACAGCGTCGAAGCATCCTGCCCAGTAACCAATTACGGACAGGAAATTTTCAAGGGACTCTGTCCATTGGGCTGCCGCATAGATGGCCATTGGAATCATGATGGCCAATGTGATGATGATGAAGAAGAAGCGCGGCACCTTGGCGAAGGCAGGAATGAGCATCTGCAAGCATAAAGCCACCGAGTAGCTGGACAATACCATGTTTCCCACAACACTCAACGCGAGAACAACAAGAACGAACCTGCCGAACCCACCTGCCGGCTCAAGCATCTCAGCCAACACGCCGCCAATGCCATAACTGTCCCAAGCTGCTTGCCATGATTCAACATTGGGAATAGCGCCACCAATGGCAGCTCCAAGGATCAGTAGGGGCGTTGAAGGGGTTAACAAGCCAAGGTACACATAGGTGAACACCTTGAGCCTATCAAGTTTGTCAACACACCAACCTACTTAATTAGACTTCCGACCGAACAAGGATTACTTACTTAGACTCTCTAGGGCTATGATACACGGTGAAATCAGAGACAGTCCCCCCGAATGTCATAAAATACCCTGCCATCAGACTTCCGTATCCGATAACACTCTTGACGGTTGCTGGACCATGGTCAGCTTGGTTTATAAGATGCTTCCCACCGTAACCAACAGCAATGGTAATGGCGATCAAGTTCGGGAGCCATTGCCATCGTTGCCACAAATGAAGGGCTCGATACCCCAGGAACGCCATCACAAAGCTCAGGGTGCAAACAATCCCAATGCCCACATTCACGCTGATGTTGGCCTTCTCGTTCACGGAAGCGATTGCCTGACCGCTGACGATGGATCCCACAAGTGTGAATCCAGTCACCGTTCCTGCGTTGAGTAATATTGGAATGACGCCGAGATACAGGCTATTTTTGATTCGCGACGTCAGCAGTTGACACTCGAAATAATCAAGAAATCCAAGACTCACCCAAAGGAATATCGAGCCTGCACCATTTGTCTCATTCCAGTCTGATATCCTCCGATACTGATAAACGCTGGTGGTATGCAGGTCACGATGTTGAAGAATATGATTATCAACGAGACGTCTCGCAAACCTAGTCCGTATACTGCGGTACCGAGAGCCCCAGTTGGTAGACTGGCCTTCTGTCAGTATACCAGGCCGTCACCGAATTGGGTTGTTCTTGGTGACAAACGGTAGAATACACAGAAGGCATGTAAAAAATACCGTGAACAGGTTGCTGTGTTGCGTCTGAGTTCTCTCCTCAGGGGCCACTGGTCGAATTCCATTCTCCTCGACACCAGCATCGACCAACAGCTTATACCACCTCGACAGCGTGCCTGTGCCCCGCTTCGCAGAGGTCGAAGCACTGGGATCACTGTCACCTTCAATGTTGCTGGGATTTATCTGTTCGGATGCAGTGGACCTATGGTTGGCCTCCAAATCCCTGGGCGCCGGCATTGTTTGGCGAATGGCCGATGAATCGAAGCTCATGATTATGAAAGAGGTGCTGAAGCGTCGACAAATATTTGGTGTTTCAAGGCCAGGCGATAAGATCAAAGGATGTGGCATGTGCCGAGTTTTCAATCCAAGTTAGGATCAGGCTTATCATAGACCAGGGTCAACATGGCAAGTGTATATCGCGTTTCGAGCCTCCCTACCTTCTCCAGCGCATCCTCTCTATGGCCGTTCCGCAACAGACTCGCTAACCAATTCCAGGTGCCCAACTTGGCTTTGACTTGAAGCGTTCTCGAGCCATAACAATCGACCACTAATGGCGTCAGGCCAAGACTGTTTCGTTACGAAGCGCAATCGGATCCAAAGCCGGAACTCTCAACTCTGTCTTTAACTGATATGTCACAATAATAAGGCGCTTTGCTCAAGATACATTTTGGTGTCTTGAAAATGCATGCGACAGGCCTGTACTAAGCGACCACACAAGTGGCTCGGCAAATCAATCGAGACACTGCAAGCACTTATGCCAAAAGAATTGGATTACACTTTAGGCTAATCTCTACCTAAAGTGCCTAATTTATTTTGTCAACTCGTAGGCTCTTACCTAAAGTTAGGTAAATACCTTGATCATTTGTCGGACCGGCTGTCACAAAATCCTTAGCTGACGAACCACACAGGGTCAACTTCACAATAGCACTAGGCTTGATGTGCATGCTTCTTCTCAAGCGGGTTCCCACGGCTCGCATCTCCCAATTTGGCATGGGCAAATCATGCCTACGGACTTACCGAGACATCCACGAAGATTTCCCTCTTTCCTTGCATGCGGACGGAGTCGACGCCAATACATTGTCTGCAATCTCTTGATGATCATCACCCTAACTCTAGTGAAGGTGCTAGGGCGCTACGGCCCGAGTCCAGGCTAATAAGGCGTTGTGGGCCGGTGATGAAACTCCAATGTCAAACACTCGTGCGTACCTGTATGGACTGGAGATCATTACACCACTGTATTGCTTTTCCTGAGATGTGCCTCACGGTTTGCAGGTGTTTGTCTAACGTTCGTGGTGCACCCACACGACGATCACCTCAGATGTGAGCCAAGAACGACTCTGGTGCTATCCGAAACTCGTCCACATGAAGGCAGCCGCCTGTCTATACACTATGCCTTGAAGGAGCATAGGATGGGAATAACACCGCTTGTTCTATCCCTGTCATGTTGACGCAGACTCATTCTACTGCTAAACCAAGGCAAGTCATCATAGTAGAATCCTCCTAACCCCAGCCAAGGCGAGGGGAGCCATGAGCCAGGTTCTTGCACTTCCACGACCAACTACGTCAAGCTCCATCCCTAGAATGCGCCCTGGGATGCGCCCTTCGAAGTCAGGGGGTGAGTTTGGATATCCAAAATCGGCCACGAGGAAGACTCTAGTCAGACGTTCCGCCTCACGCCTCTTTCTTGGCGACTAGTCATTATAAGGGTTCGGTGGGAAACTGGAAGGGCATAGGGGTCACATGTCCCACTCGCTGTTTGTCCGGTTGTTTCTTGTTTGCCTTATTCATAATGTGCAAATGAACATGGTACGCATGCAATTGGCGTAAATGGGGCGTGTTAACAGTTAAGTGATGTGTATCATGCAGCAATTGCTCGTTGGTCCACATTTATGTCTACAAATCTTTTTTAGCAGACAAAAAGTGAAGTGCGAACAGGGATTAAACGGAAAAGACAAGACCTATGGAGCGCGTATAACAGCCAAGGCTAGACGAGTTGACGACGTCAACAATTCACCCAAGGCTGGTTGGTACAAATGGGTTCTTCTCTCATAACAGGCATTATTACGCGCTCAACTCGGGAACTAACGAGTCGAGCTGCGATGAAACAGCACGACGGCCTCAACTGAGCAAATACCCAGGGGCAGCCAATTGGCGAGTTCCTCCCGTAACTGGCTGCTCATGAGTGGCATCGCCTGAGGTATGGTAATCAGTTCAGTTTAAAGACGAAATTTGGGTGGAGCGTCTCTTCATGTTGAAATAGACTAAGAGAACCACATGGCAATGAGTGCCGCGACTCCTTTCCGTAGTGTCTCCATAATAATTAAGCACATCACACTGCGACACATTTCACCGAGAGAAGATTCTTTGCAGGTGTGAAAAAGGAGCTAGAGGGACTAGGTCCAAGTGGAAGAATGTCATTATGATGCTATGGAAACAATCCTAGATCTGCATAAGAGACCAGCAAGATGTCTCAAAGGAATAAGAAGGTTGATTTGCGGTTTCGAGACCTCGTCTGCAAGAAACTGACTTGTGGCTCAGCTTTGCCAGGTTAGGTCGTAGTAATGAGTTAGACCCATAACTTACTGGGGACTGGATTGTCTAGACTTGGTCGATCTGACTTAAGATCCTCGTGGTAACTAGAAGTTGTAGCTATCGACAGGGAAGACAGTCGCTATCTAGAATCGGCCTCAACAAGCACCATGGCCTTGAGACTCCGCGGTTTGATCACACAGTCAAAGTGCTCAGGATGACTTGCAGGTGGGGTCGTCTCGTCAGCAATTTGTCCACGAGGTTGTTGCGTAGGTATAGCCAGGCAAGGATGAAAGTGCCAAAAGTGCAGAAGTACGGCGTACAGTACCACGTAGTAGAAGCTTTCAAGGATAAAACAGAATAAGGGGTCTTTTTGTGGGGGTAATTCAGGGTAGCGGGGAGACGGGGGGTTGACAAACCAGGTTCCACCATTGGTAAATCGGACTCGAGGCTCAACGGGCGTCCCATCTGGAGCAATCTTTTTACAGAATTGCAGTGTGGCCAGCATAGTTGCCACCATGATCCACACGCTATTGTCAGCCAGAAACCGACCGACGCAAACCCTGGTCTCTTGTTAGATCTAGAACTTGGAATCGTGACTCGAGCCTCGATTGGGGTTGGCCAACGACGTACCGACGCCCAAAGCCAAAGTTGCCGACGGGAAACGGCTCGCCAGCTCCATATCTGTCGGGATTGAACTCATGGGGCGCCCGGTAGACCCGCTCATCATGCGCCATAGCGTAGGCATTGGCATAGACCACAGTTCTGGCGCTTATCAGAGACACTCTTCCACCTTATCGCTGTGACGATGACAACATCAAGGGGCTGTAGCCTTACCCTTCAAACCATTAGTCAACCTGTACTAACAGTGCGGAAACAAAAGAGTTCTCATTTGTACCTTTGGGAATAAACATGCCCTGGTAAAAATCATCGTGGAGCGATTTGTGTGGGATCCCTGGTGCGCGTCAGTGGTTATTGCAGGGTTCTTCACTGCCAACACATCGAGGACTCACCAAGAGGAGCTAGCGGTGACCATCTGGCCCAAGGTTGTATTGTCAGTTGCCGGGAGTGGTCATCGAAATAAAGGACAAAACCCGTACGTACCGGTAAATCTCTTGGACGATGTGTTCGATATATGGTAGTGAAGCCCGATCTGAGAACGTCGGCAGCCTATCGGGACCAATGGCCTCATCAAGTTGGCTCCGGGCCTTCTCTTGTATCTCGGGGTGAAGAACCATATTAAGAATAAAAATCACGCAAGTTGCCCATGTCTAGGAGTTAAGTTCTCAGCTTTCAAAATCAATCGTTGCCGTAGGTAGTATGCACCCACTGTATCTGCTCCGGCAATAAAGACCGCCCCCGCAGCACCTTTGATATCGTCAAGAGACCACTCTTGCTCTCGGCCATGAGACTCATTATATCTGTACTCGCGTAAAAGTTGATGTGCAAGCGATGTGTTAGTGTGACAATCATCCTTGTGTAAGGGGAGTAAGTCAGCTTCTGAACTGGACCTTGCGCAACTCTCGGCGCATATCGTCAACGACCAGTCTACTTACATACTCAGTCTGTGCGGCAGCGAATGGAACGTCATGGAGTTTCTTGATAGCCCAGCGCCATTGTCGGGCGAATCGCAGCGACCAGTCACGAACGATCCAATCTGGAAGATGGCGAACTATACACGGCCTGTTAGCCCATCCGAAGACGCACTCCTGCAAAGTTCGGGTTGCTCGTGTGGCCATTTTCTCCTTACCAAAAGGAACTAAGTCAACAATACTGTTGGCTGGAACTCCGCCGTTTCCAGTAGCATACATTGCATCATCGGCGATTTTAATGTACGGGTCATCGTCCTTAGGTACCTCTGTACCGTAGCTCACCTGTAAGACAATGGCTACCGCAAGCCGGCGCAACGAAGTCTCCCAAGTTTCAGGTTTATTCATCATGTTGAAAACCGTTCGTCGGGCCTCGGATATCTGTAACCCGTGCCATTGGCGGACATTAGTGTTGCTGAATGAGGTCTGTAGCAACTTTCTGTGCATTTGCCAGCGTTTTCCGAACGGGAGGAAAGTCAGTGTCCTTCCCCATCCCATGCTACCAAAAGCTCGTATAAGTACCAAGAACAGGCTCGAAGCAATGATTAAACTCACACTTCCAGTAAGGTGAACCTAGGCCGGTCACAGAAATTGGCTCCCTTCTTATCCAGGATATCCCTGGCTGCCTCCATACTATTGACAACGACGGTAGAGCGGCCCAAAGACCTGACATGAATGACATCTGAGTCTTTTAGGTAGGGAGGTTAGGAGAGTTCCAATTCACCTCTGTGTTAATAGGGCTAAACTCACTGTAATCTTTTGACCATTTGGCGTATACAGCTGGAGCATTTTGCTTGGGTATTATGCGCGCGTGACCGAGAAGAAACTCAGCTGGTGGCCCAGGAGGCAGTGGGAGCGCATGTCGAGAGCGCCAGTGGACCACGACGAGCAGTATTAGGATTGTAAGGACAAGGGCCAACCCAGTGAGAGTCTCGGTTGAGTAGCGCTCCGTCATGATTATAGGTGGTCTAAAAGCGAGGTATGCCAACAAGAAGAAGAGAATTGTTTACCAAGTCATGAGTCTATTAAAAGGAAGACTTGGGGAAGTAGGAAGGTGCTTGTCTATAGGCAATGACATTCTTTGATCACAGGCGACGGGATTTATCTTTGCAGCTAGGGCAAGAGCTATGGTACTATATAGTATATAACGTATTGAGCAGGATGGCATCCTAAGTTCCTTCCGAAACATCTCTCGATCATTCGTTGTTCAAAAACGGAAGGCATCTATTACTGATCAGTCCCCCTAAAGCAACTTAGTGCAGCTATGTTGATAGGTAGGAACTGAGAGTGGTCCAGAGTTCTTAGTTGGATCCGGCATCGGAAACCTGATTAAGTCCGTTGACGGGAGGTGATCAAAAGCAAGCATGCAAGACTGGCAATCTCTTTACTTGTACTACAAGGGTAGTATGATATCCTCCAATAGTGTTTGCAGCTGCTAGTACTTCTCATGTGTTTGTATGAATCGCGGTTCTTGGCTTCGGAGCTGTGACGGCTTGACATTCATATATAGACTCCTCCTCCATCTTGCTATCTCGGTCTTGAACAAATTGATTCATGTTTTCTCTTTTCACCTCACCTTCAAAAATTCCCCACCTCCCCATGTACGATAAATGAACGAATAAGGTGTTTGTGATGGTGTAAAAGATGGTCCTAGCTCGTTAGTGAGCAAACATGCAGCATCACAACGAAGGAGTTAGGCAGTCATATTAAGGCATGGAAATCTTTAGGCCCAATAATGACGCAGTATGTGGATATTGAATGTCTAGACTACCTGGGTATATAACAACTTGCCCTTTCATTTCAAGCTGACAGAAAGCTCATAATGGGGACAGTGCCGTCGTCACTAACCCTTCACAGATTCTACCTACAGTCTAGATTGCCTCATCCACTGTAATTGGCCGATTAAGTATCGGCAAACTGTCAGCTAAAATCCTCGGCTCCGTCGCTTTGGGACCGGATCCTTGCTTCTTCGCTTCCACATGCCATGCGAGATGATCAAAGACAAAGCGCACGATGCACCATGAGTTCCGTTCCCAAGCCCTCGGGACCAAAAGCAGCGAGGTGGACACAAGCAACCAAAAAAAACATGAGAAAAGGGCCGCTAAAGCAGGATGTGTAGGCTAGGCCCTTAGCTGCCGCCTTTGTGCAAGGGCTGCCGTCGTACTGATTCATGTATTATGCGCTATGGGCCTCTGTAGACCGAATAGAATGATAGATGGTGAGGAGCTGTGAATTGATATGGCTAATACCGACGCTAAAGTCCAGGAGCCGGCACTTGTAGATTAATCATCTCCAATTACCATTGGCCTATGACCGAGGCCTTCCCATACCCGCGCCAACAAAGGCGAAGGGCAGGATCATGCTTATGCGGGTATAAACCTGCATCAACCAGGGCACATGCAGAACAAACACCAAACAAAGGATCCATGACTACGTAGTAGAAAGGTGGATAGAATAAGATGTTTGGAAGACCTTGCTGGGGCCACCTCCAACTCATTAGATCAATTAGAACTGTTGATCAAGGTGGGGACTGCTTCTGATTGAGCGTTAGAGATCCATTACTGAACTACCCGGCTACCCAAGGGGAACGGGATACTTTCCGTGCGAGACAACCTAAACGAAATCTCCACTACCAACTTCCATCTACACCGGGCTACAATCGGTTATTGTCCGTGCCTACCATACCTAAGGTAGGTACCTACTAGCGATTAATGCCTTGCCTCCTCCTCTGGCGGGGCACCTGACTCTCGTCAAGACGACAAGTCAACTAAAACTGAACTTCTCTTCACCGCAAAAGCCCAATGTTGAAATAATTCATCTACATCTTCACGGCGTGACCGACGGAAACTGGCGAGCGAATACCCTAAAAGCAATTAACTGAGTCCCGTTTCGGATCCAATCCAATCCTTGTCCCAAGCTCGGCCTCACTCTTGCGCTAAACACTCGGACCATCAACTACTGCTACACTACACGTCCGTGTCCTGACCTTCCGACCACATCTTCATACAGCCTCATCTTGCAATCTACCACCTAGTACTCCGTACCTACCTACGTACTCACTCAGCCGCAACAATCCGTCGACGTTGACAAGTCACTTGCAGCCCACCGTCCAACATGGCTTCTCACGCTAGTCCTCCACACATCACCATCCTAGGCTCTCTCAACATGGATCTCGTCTCCTATGTCCCACATCATCCCCTGCCCGGTGAAACCCTCACCTCAAACCACTTCAACACTTCGCCTGGCGGCAAGGGCGCCAACCAGGCTGTTGCATGCGGCAAGCTTTCTCGCGCCGCTGACCTGTCCAACCCTTCGGCCGTTGTCTCCATGGTGGGCGCCGTCGGTGCCGATCCTTACGGTACCCTCTTGCGCGACAGCCTCCGCTCCTTCGGCGTTGCGGTTGATGCCGTCGCCGTCCGTCGAGACCAGAAGTCTGGCCTGGCCATCATTATTGTTGACGAGCCCTCGGGCCAGAACCGCATTATTCTGTCCCCTGAGGCCAACCACTCTCTGCGCCCCGCTGAGTTTGAGACCCTTCCTGGTCCCCGTCCAGACCTTCTTATTATGCAGCTCGAAATTCCTTTCGACACCGTTATGCAAGCCTTAAAGGCTGCCAAGGCAGATGGTATCCCCGTTCTGCTCAACCCAGCCCCTGCCCAGCCCTTGCCTGTGGAAGCATACGAGGGGCTGGCTCATCTCGTTGTCAACGAGACTGAGGCGGCTATTCTTGCAGGCTGCGCCGAGTCCGAACTGGATGATCTCGATGGTTTGAACCGCGTTGGTCGTGTCTTTATCGATCGTGGAGTCCACAATGTCATCATCACTCTTGGAGGCCGCGGCGTCTATTTTGTCGATAACCGAGGCAAGAGTGCATTGCTTCCCGCAACTAAGACAACTGTAGTGGACACTACAGCCGCAGGTGATACATTTGTTGGTTCTTATGCCCTGGCCGTCGTAGCCGCTAGAGACGGCCAACTTAACATCGAAGCTGCTGTCACCACGGCAAACCGAGCAGCTGCCAAGACTGTTGCGCGAAAGGGTGCTCAGATCTCTATTCCCTGGAAGGACGAACTATAGCAAAGGTAGCGACAGCTTTTCTTTCGTAGACAAACCAACAAAAGCATACGATTTCTCTGCGTGTACGAAGTCTCCACTCCGCCTGCTTTCTACCTCTGGGTCAGTCTAGAACCAAGCCGCCCATCCCCATCTGCTTGCATCTTTTTTGTCTCTGGTACGCTCCGTCGGCGACACTGCTCCGAGTTCCTCATCCCGCACCGGACCTCGCTTAACTTCCCGACTCCGAGTTGTCGATAGACCCGCCATCAGGGGGAACAAGCCCCTGAGAGTCTCGGCCCCAAGTGACCGCCTCTTCCACAGTGTGCCGCTGTCAGAATTACCTGAACAAGATCTTCGACCCCGAACAGCGGGGAAGTCAATTTCCCCTCGAGAGAACTCTGTTTCTTGTGCTTGTTTTGATGGCGGACTGCCCGTTCCCGCGTGCTTGTTGGTTCGCAAGGCCAGCGGAACCTCCTGGCTCCTCCCCAGCATGCAAGTTGATGCAGAGCTGCCACATCTGGATGATTCACGCCTAGGTTTTGGACGGGAGTGAGAATACGCCGCCGTGTCATCATTATTATCTCCTTTGCGACTTCGCTGAAGACTGGCGTGTCTCAAGGGGATCAGAGGGGCAGGGATCTGGTCCAAAGGGGCTTGTATGTGCATCTCAAGTGCAGCATCCTTCGGCTGTGTCCCTATCGACCGAGACGCTTTTTCTGATTCCCATGGGGCGCAGTCCAGATTCATCATCTGTCTCATTACCTCGTTTGCATTTGTGACACCCTAGTGTCTCTCGATCAGCGGCAATAGCGGGTTGGACGTCGAAGCTGGAGGAGGGGACCAAATCGACATGGCATTATGGAGTTTTACAGATGCTGTAGCCACTGTCTCAATCTTGCTTTGTATACTGAACATCTCATCGTCCGCGATTCCGATATCCTGAGATGTGGGAAATACTGAATGACGGTATGACAACCGCACCGTCATGTAGTTCACGGTCGACTCCCCCAACTCCCTCTGAAGAGTTTCTATCAGGTCATCCGATTCATATAGTGTGCACTCGTGTCTCTCATTCTGCATTCCCCTTACAACATCGATCTGCATTTGAGCTAGAAGGAAGACGCTTGACCCAGGGTTCAGGCGGTTGCTATCAGCTAGTCAGCTAGCGCACTGGGCAGTTCATCATATCATTCTATACTTACATGGGGAAAGATTGGCTCTGAAGGACGCGGATGACGGATGACTGTGCTGTTGGCAGAACTTGTATGTCCAGGTCGTAAAGACCATCAGGTTCAAACGGGTCCTCTACTACATGCCCTGTCAGTACTTGTTTGTCCCAAGGTGGTAGCTTTCACACCCACCCCGCCGATCATATTCTGACAAACCTGCCAGATTCATGAACTGGCCTGGTCGCTCCAGGCAGGCTCCCGGTTGGACTTTCCTCTTAGGAGCAAACCAAGGTCTGATAGATATTTCGATGGCTGCCAACAACATGTGGCATCCCTTCTCGAGAGCATTCACTTCGGGTGTGATGCTGACATGCGGCGTCAACAAACATGCGGGCCTTTGCTGTTGCGGAGCGGTTAAGTTCTCACTTGGTGCCAAAGGAGGGCGTCCGGTTGTGGGTAGGCGATTCCCTTCTTGATCGGCTGCATAAAACTTAGACAGCGGCTCTCTCTTGGACGCGATTATCTCATCACATATGTTGGATAAAGGTGGGCGGGTCTTGACAGGACGACGCAGCTCGTATCCAACGGGTAGAGTATTGGACGAAAAAGGGGAGCATGTATGGCTTTGTCCAGGCTGGATCCTTGCATGCGTGCGCGTTTGTCTCCTTTTCCTGACCGATAGCTGGGGCGAAGGCATTGCCTCCAAACGTCGAGGTGGATTGTCATACTGCTGTATCCAATCTTTGGAATCACGCAAGGTTCTACCGCATTGAGAGCTCGGATTTTTGTCATGCTGGAGTATCCTGAAGTTCTCTTTTTCTGCAGCCGCTCGTTCTGGGTCGAGTTTTCGCCTCTTGGCAACTGCAAGTACTCCATCCCCTTGAACGACCTGACTGTGTTTGGCGCTATCGTATTTGGAGTGATCTGCTGCATCGCGTATTTCCCTGTTAACATAGTTGTCATATTTCACAATCCTCAGAGGACTCGGTTCGTTATAGGCAAAGCCACGACCACAGGTGTAGGAGTCCCCTCGCGGAGGAGCGCCGTAGTTCGGGCTTGACATTGTGCGCACACAGGACTCGTTGACGAGAGGTTTGATCCCTTGTGAATGTTCATACGCTCTCGGTCTTTCGTCGGCTTCGGGTCGAAAGGCCCTCGTCGATGAGCCTGCAGTTCAAGTTCGTATATTGTTGGAGCTGAATCTTGGCGATGATAGTGGAATGTCTTGCTTGTCAACAAGCGTATATGTCTGTTTCACAGCAGAATTACATGCTCCGGTAACTCATGTAGGCCCACAAGAATTCTTAAAGTAATCAAAGACTCTTGCGTTGGAACACCGACTTGGTCTATGCATACAACGATGAGGGAGGGGATAATGTTGGTGAAAGTTGAGCATTGTTGATGTATTTTCTAAGTACTACCTACCAGGAGGTAGGTACAGACGAAATAAGACTTCAGGGGTATCAGAATTGCACCTGCTATTTGAACAAACGAAAAACAAGGAAGCATTGCCAGGCTGGGGCACGAGAGATGTATAAACTTCACGATCCTTACTGCCTCGCGAACAATAGCCCCAGAGCAGAGGCTGCCATCTCAGCTACGACTTAACAGCTAAGGTAAGGCGGATACAGGTATCCATTCCTGAGAAGAAAATATTGCCCGTTAGAGGTCTCGAAGAAGAGGGTACAGGCGCTTCAATAGTATCTTGGACAAACGCTCATAAGGTCTTTCCAAGTGTACGGCTGAGATTCTCCTTGACCGAATCAATATCGGTGTCCTCCATCGCGAGGAACTTGATCTATGCCAAGTCAGCAGTGCCCCTAAGAACTGGGTTGAGAAGAGGGCCCAAAGACTTACCAAATCGTCTGCTGTCTTGGTCTCGCCATATAGTACAGGCTCTGATAGACTAGACGAAACATTCTTCTTTACTCTATCCTCCCAGACTCCATCCCAATTCCACTCTCCAGGCCGTCTAGGCGTAGCTGTAGATGACGCAGCTTTGGCTTTATCCTGTGTGTTCTCTGCAACGTGCTCGCTCTCTTCTTTGCTCTCTTGCTCTTCATCCGCCGAAGCTGGCGCAGGGTCTTCTACAAGCTTTCCTAATGCTTTTCGGTGCGTCCTCCAGGCGTGCCATGCCCCTGGGTTTCCTGCTGCTGCGAGGGGCACCGAGTCGAGGACCTCTTCGTCGTCAAAGGCGCTTCGGATGTAGTGTAGTACTTCATAAGCTGAGACACTCTTCTGGCCGGTGCGCATGTACGAAGGTATTCTTGGTGCAAGGGCTACAGTCGAAGGCGGTGTTGTAGTGCTGCTCGAAGCTATAGCAGCATCTGGACTTGTTACAGGTTGCTGACCTGAAGTTCGTCGCGCTTCTATCATACTCCGTCTGCCTCGTCCGAACCAGCCTGGAAATCCATGGCGCAAACTGAATCCGCCCGGGGGTAGTCTCTCTTGATCCGAGGCACTCACGGTGCCGCTCTCTTGGATGTCGGTTGTGTACATGTATGTCGTTAGGGGAGTGATGAGAGGATGGAACATGTCGGTCGAGAATGTTACCAGAGGCGGAAGCTGAGGATACGAGTCGGGGAACGATATCTGGAATCTAAGTATAGCAGGGCAATAGGGGCCTGGTATAGTTTAAGTATCACAAGGTCAGCAATCTGGATAGAGATATGAAGCCTCACGAGCATTATAGAATTTCTTACCCTTGCGAACAAAGAGCACACCGGACCAGAGCGTAGCATCTCCTGGGGTGAGACTAACAAATATCCCTTCGGGACAGGCCTGCTTGAGTCCGGCGCTGTAGTCTCCCTATTAGCTCGGCCCGTTGTACTATATTGCTCGGAGTTTGAGAACGGACAATTCGGAGAGTAGCTGCTGTTTGCGCAGCGAAGGCAATACACTCATATTGATGGACGGCATTACCAATTAGGGTCGCGATGAGGGGGATTGGAGCTGTACGATGTTTTGAATGCGCAGTAGACGAGGTATTCGTAGGTGGACAGAGTGTATTTAGTATCGTGATTGGGTTTCATGTGTTTGTTGATTCTCTATATGTCTAAGCTTGAGGAAGCTCTGTGATGCGATCCGGTAGGCGGTGTAGCTGACAACTGACAGCGGGGTACTCATCTATTACGGTTGAAGCTATGAGCAACTACAGCAAGCTGTGAAGTAATTACATAGATATTTGATGCGAATAAAATAATATTAGTAGCATTTAGTTCTAATGTCAAGCCAAACAGCCTACAACTTGCTGCAATAGACATCATGATAGCTCATCAGTCATGATATGCCCCGAAACCACTAATCTACCCTACGGCTGAGATTCTGCCATCAAAGGTTAGGCCGATGGCGGGGTCATATTGGTGGGGTAGTTACAGATACAACTCAGGCCGAGGTCTCGACGATGCGACTGAGAAGAGAACCATTTAGGTACCTTATCCAAATGTCTCTTTACCAGAGTATATATTCCCCATAGACTCGTAAATTTAATTCGTAGCAGTATCTTTAACTGTCATAAATGCCGCAAAGATGCCAGCCGTCGTCTATTCCCTAAGCAAGTACTCCGTCATGAAACTTTTTTTTATCCTCACTCATGCCTCATCCCCTCATGATGATATCCAGCTGAGGCCCATAGACGCACGCAATGCCAATATCGAAGAAAAACAAGAGCAAATCAATGACCGAGTCGCTGCTCGATCTTGGCCTTCTCCTGTGCGCGGATCGTGGCCAGATCGTCCCTTGTAGCATTGTACGAGGCCGTGACCTGGTTGAAAGGGTTGTCTGGGTGCTTCTCGAACTCCTTCCTGATTCTGGTCTTCCTCTGATCCAGACGCAAGCCGACGCCGCTACCGTCCTTCTTCATCTCATCTAGTCGTCGCTCCTCGTACTTGGCGAACGCAGCTGGGTATCGTCGCTCGGGGTGTCTGTCGACCTTGCCGTCGTCCTTGCCTCCCGTAAGGGACAGAGCGTCGAGGGCGTTATCGATACCGGAGGCGCTGATGGCTGAGGGCTTGCTGTTGTCGTCGTCGTCGAGCTGTCCGAGGTCAAGGCCGCGCGACTTCTTGACAGGAGCCTTGGATTTCTTGGGGGCCTTTCCGGGGGTGTTGGCATCGTCCTCGGCGGCTAGAGCGGCCTTTTCGGCCTTCTTCTTCTCAGCCTCAGCTGCCTTGGCTGCCTGGGCCTCCCTGCATGCCGTGTCAGCGACTCAACCAACTGCGCCCTCGAGCGGCATCGAGTACTCACTTCTTGGAGTTGTTCTTGGCGCCCTTGGACCACTTCTCCTCGTCGGCAGCTTCTTGTCGGGCGTCGTTGGCGGCTTGCTTCTGGGCGGCGGCCTCGGCCTTGCGAGCGTTGCCCGCTACCTTCTTGGTGTTCTCACCCTTCTTACCAGCCATTACGAAAGCTCGGAAAGTGGGCGACCTGTGAGTGGTGGGGAAAATGTAAGTGCTATCGGTAGCAAATCGGAAAATAGGTGAGATGCGGAACGGATCTTCGGATGCTAGGGAAGATACTGAAACGGCGCTCCCTCAGGGTTTGCTTGGTGAGAAGGAGAAAAAAGTTGCGATGTCGTAACCTCGGAGTCAAAGGGTGAGAATGAGTGTGGTGCCCAACCGATGACGGATGCCTTGGAGCCCTGAATTATCGGACCGGACAGTGTGAGGGCGGTATTTATTCCCTCCCGGCACTGTACATGCAAGGCTTATACCCGGAGAGCCTGTTTATCCTCATCAAAATGTTCTCATTTTAAACTTACACTCTGGTGATTGCAGTACGTACTATTCGTTTTATGATGAGACCATCCGAAGTCCAACAGCATACAGGCTACAAGACTCGATGTTCGGTTTGCGGTACTGAGTGTGTCTTGCAGGTAAATGTAAATGTCTTACCAAAACAGCCTCATATTAATGGGCATGTTCTTGGTAACCTATAGTAGAGTGCTCACAATCACATAATGCCTCCGCGAATAGACCAGGGTTTGAATGCTTGTGTTTATGATACCGCGGGATTGCCGGAAAACCTTGACAATATTCACAGCATCACATCAGCATCCTTTCTTCGTCACTCTCGCTTACAAGGCGCTGTAGCAGAATCCAAGCAGCTCATGATGAGAACCGTCATGAGCGAATCATATCCTACAAGTTGAGAGACTTGCGAGTGTCTTTGGAGGTACATACATGCAATGACAAAAGCATTTGCGATGCAACAGATAGCTTGGTCTCCCTGACAATAACAGCGACGTGCATCAATAGTCGGATCAGACTGTTCACATGCCATCCTTCAGCCTCGATGCATGCACGCCTTACATGGGGTCGTGCAGGAGTTCGTGTTACACCGCAGACATTCTTAACGACCGTGAGCATTGCGAGGCCGAGTCGGACTATGCCAGCAGCTAGCAGTAAGCGGCTCAAGGCTACAAAGTTGGAGTGGTACTGTAGCTCGGAATTGACTTTTGGAACCCGTCACCCCAGCGTCACCATCCACGCGCTCGCTTCTTTGCCAATCAACTGTTGCTGTTTCAGAAAATGGACATTTCCACGAGGCGTATCATAACCAAGCCACACAACGTTGGTAAAAACGACTTGATATTGGCAAGTTCGTCTATCCCTGGTGGTTGGTTGGCTGTAATCGGGCCGTGACAACACCATCAGCAAGTCCCCTATGCCTGTCGAGACCGTCTCTGCCTCTGTCGTGCAGCTCCCGAGCCGCGGGATCGGGTCAGTCAACGGCCAAACAACCTAAAAAAGACCAAGAGTGTGAGTCTCACACAACAGGCAGCCAATTCGGAAAGTTATCCCATGGGTTAGGTCAATCAATACAGGGCTGAGCAGACTGTTTCTGCCGCGGGATGTTGAGACAAGAGGGTAGCTTGTTTTCACAATATGTGCCACCAGGGTACTGACACCCCGCATGGTCCCAGGATGTTTTCGGATAGATTCATGTGGTTACGAATCCCGTTTCGAGTTCATCCACATGCCAATGCTCTGGTTGATAACCAACATTGGGGGCTGATCGGACAGAAGGACCTACCTTCGGCACCGTCGGTCGTGGTCGTGGTCGTAGTCGCTTGCGAGATGGTATGATATTATCAACACATTGATGTTGGTAAGCATATACCATGCTTCAGCCGTTCGAGGTATCTAGGCAGCTTGCTTACGCAGACTAAACACCACGCATACCCTTGAAGTTTCGCCTCATAAAGAAACACATCCCGGGAATAATGTGACGCGGGAGGTTGCACGTCTGGGACCTGTTTTAGAGATAAGACATCCGGTTGATGTACCCGCGCACGACGAGGGTTGTCAACGGAAATATCGAGTTGACCGCATAATATTCCCGTTTGAACCCTGCGAATTGTTTTGCCATCAGACTGCACGAGAAGACTACCTATTCCGCTCACCGATTAGTAAGACTGAGATACATCAGACGGGACTGTACAGGGTTTGGAATCTTCTTGTTCCGTTTTCTCGATTTGGCCGGATGCATATCAAGGAGCCAGATCCGGCCGGGGAAGATCCCATGGGAGCTGAAAATAGCAAGATATCCTGGTAACCACGTACGTATACACATCTGGAAGTCGTATCCGAATCCTTGTGTAACCTCAGTGAGTAGCTCTACATATTTCCGCGCTCGGCTGTAGGCAGTCGTGTCCTGAAAGGATGTGCTTGTCGATAAGAGATTCAAGAGCCTGAATATATTGTGGCATAATAAGCTGGGCATGTGCAAGAGAGGATGTTTTAGCACATGATAGGCTTGAAACATTATATTCATACCTGTTCACTCAACACTGGTACCCGGTCATTGTCAGTGATATGAATAATCAGGGCACGATGTAAGAGAGGGCTAGGCATATCACCAATATAGTCATTGCTTGCCAATCGGAGCGATGAAGTTGGAAATCTCGAGGCGATGACCGGGGAAGACCGAGGTCATGAGCTCAAGATTCAAGGATTTTGCAGGAGAACCATGCTGATAGCTGAACAACATGTCGTAGCCGAACTTGAGGGCGCTCATATGAGTTCCGACAGTGCCATGAGTCTTGTAGTTGTAGATACATACATCCCGTGGAACCTGGATGCTCGTTATCAGGGGTGTATTCGGCTGCAAGACTGTGCCGTGTCTACGCTCGTTGGCTTCATGACCAGGATATCCGTATTCTTGTGACTCTTTTCTCTTCACAAGCGAGACTGCATAATGAAGCGATATGTGACGAATCACTCAGCCCATGCCAGGTCGAGGTGACAGACAAGACAACTCAACTCGAGTGTATTATTTTCACCGCCGCAACAACAACAACCACCACCGTGAATGAGCCTTGTTGACATCCCGGTTTCTTACCCGAACACGCTCATGCACGCCCATGAGAGTAGCCCCTGCTGTGCAACGTCGGCTCTCAGTCATCCTCCATCGTATTGATGCGGGGAGCCAGTGAGATCCAAGCGTTGGCAATGAATGGATGCTTGGGCTTGTTGGTGCAAGACAAAGCAAAGCAAAGCAAAGCAAAGCAAAGCAAAGCAAAGCAAGTCAAGGCTGTGACAGGGTAGAGTAGAGCAGAGCAGGGCAGTTTGAGTCAAAGCCAAGGAAGCACACATCCATGACATGGGGTGCTCAGGAATGGATCGACAGCAAGGGACCTGGAACACGACAAAGACAGGGCAGGGCAGGACAAGATAGACAGGGCAGGTTTCGATGAATGAGCGTCAAGCCCATTTATGGAGTAATCTGCCATGAGTTGTCTGGTCTGGTGTAAGTCGGTGAGGTCAACTCACCGAGTTTCGCATCGCCCGATCATATTGCTTATTACTCGTTGCTTTTTTACTAATAGTGCAATATTGCACATCGTGTAAGTAAGGTGAGCACCACTTACTTAGCTGTGCGGCGCAGGCGGGAAGTAATTAAGGCTGCAGATGGGAGATTATGCTGGGCTGGGCTGGGCTGAGCTGGGCGGGCTCGATTGAGAAAAAAAGGAGGACCCGGTGATCTGGAACCGCCCTTGTCTGTTTTGCCAACGCCAGATCATCAGCGAGATTCGATGTGGGAACAACAAATCCCCTCGTTAAATTGTCTGAGTCCAGTCTAGTACTGTGGTAATTAATAAGAATGGAATAAAATAAAATAAAATAAAATACACGCAAAACTTAGGTAAAATAAGTGCAACGCTCGTGTCGCATGCTCGCGTAACAACTTTAATAAAGGAAAAGTCAATGCTCGTCTCGTCATTGCAGCTTCATCGCGAACGGACGTCATCAACACAAACGGTGCCAAGTGATCACCATGACGGATAACGTGAAGGCGGGGCCGAGCGTCAGGTCGTCAAAAGGTAAAAAGAGAAAGGGAGTCAAGGCGAGACTTGACTGGGCAGCAATACTGTTTGATTACTGCATTGGGATCATGTCCTTAAGCTTCGTCTAGTCTCTTAGTTGCATTTGAATGACTGCTAAACCGGCAAATATTCCTCTACCCGCGTGCCAGGTTCCACTATCTCGAGTTGTAACTTCCATGTTTGCACGCCAAAGATAGTCAAGTGTTGTGTAGATTGCGGAGCCGAGTCCTGAAGCCGAAGCAAGGAGTTGCTTGGAAGCACAACACGCAGTCAAGTCAAGTCAAGTCAAGTCAAGTCAAGTCAAGTCAAGTCAAGTCAAGTCAAGTCAAGTCAAGTCAAGTCAAGTCAAGTAATGATGACCAACCGCTGTATCATACCGCATCCCATCCCATCCCATCACATGTATGGATCACTTCACCATCAGCAAGCATGTCGTGTTGTGTCGTGTCGTGTTTATGTATGTACAATGGCCGTTAGAGTTGCTGGCGCATACGTACAGACAGCTAGGCCTTGTGCAAGGTGGGATGGGATCTGTAACTGCTGCTTGCGGTCAAAAGGGACTGACGGTCCAAATCCAATTCGTCCGGATCGTCCAAGCTTAGTTCCCCGTCATGGAGATTGGATGCAAATCACGGGATCCAGAGCCGCCGTCACCCTTTCTGCGGAATATACTATGCAATAAAAAGCAATGACAATGTTGAGCAGAGGGCCCAAAGGGAGGGACAGAGTAAAAAAAAAAGAAAGAAAAAAGAAATTACTGGCTGTGGCTCCCTGGCCATTATCCTCACCCCTCCCCTTGTTCAGCCCTCAAGCAAGGACCTTGTCTTCCTCAGGTATCCACCCCTTCCATCCCACCACCCGCACGTTCGAGTTCGCAAACCGCACTAAATCAACCCTGGCCCCCTTTTCGAAACCTTCGAGAATTCCAACAAGAACCGGGGCGAACAGCGGTCAGTCGGTCTAAACCACCCCTGTTTTGCCTGGGTTTTCCCTCCCTTCCGACACGTTCAGCTTCTGACCACACCAGGACAAGGGCCCTTATACAGCCCCAGAAGCCCCCAGGAAGTGTGCTCGAGCTGACGGTACGGTCGTCGCCGAAGGCTTGCGGGGTCATGGCAATCAACACGAGATGACAGATGGATCCTCTCATTTCTTGCCATGAGGGAACCATCGATGGCTACCGTACAAGCGCGCCGTTACACAGAGTTGGACTTTGGTGTTGATCCGAAAGCGGCCACAACCACCGGTCCAAGACGTCAGAACTTTCAACCGTCGTGCAGCTGCTTCCAATACGGCTGCATACATGCTGCATGTCTGTGGCTCAAGGTTTTAGGAAAAAACCAAGACATCATGTCTTGCCCTCCCTGCTTAAAGCGATCCGTTTGGATCGGGCCACCCGGCCTGCTGGGTTTTGACATCGTCCACACGGTTTCTGAAACACCCTACTCGATTTTTCCATCCTCATCCTTCTCACTGCCTGCCTCACTTTTCTTCGGCGGGCGGGGGTACCCATCTGTCATTGCGTAGTCTGCGACATGGGACACTCCCCTACCGAGACTACTTCATTTGTACAATCGACAAGATGAATCAGATCAACCCAGCCCACTGGGACACGCTTGCCCGCCGCCCCCTTTTTCCCCTGAGGCCAGCTAGTCCGGCTCTTTTCCTCTGGCCACTCGGCTTCTCCCCTTCAGCGGGGCGCCATGCGACAGGCTCCTAGAAAAGTAGTCTTCTGGTAGCACGAGACCTCCCGCGGCGTCTCGAGCTCTACCGGCAAACACTGCACTGGTTCCACTTCAACCAGTCCGGAAGCCAGGAAGATGTCCCGGAGCCTCGCAGGGATTCAAAAGGGAAAAGGAAACGCATACTATTGGGCCGAGAGAAGCGCCCGGGCTCAATGATGACGACAATAGATGTGCGACTCATCCACGGCTGACGCGACACCTTATTCTTTTGCGGGCGGCAACGATTTTTGCGAAGCCGAGGTTGTTCAATCCGGGTACAAGTCAGAGTTTGTGATACAACTTGGAAAAAGCAATGCCAACAACTTCTCAGGCTTCACCGACGATATGACTCTACCGTATCCGTACTTGACTTGCATCTGCAAGGCGGATCTGACACCTACTCGGCAGGCGCCTGAAAGCGTCCACGTCGTCGGTATCCATTCGAGTCTATTTTCAATCACCTACTGCACAACATGCATACAGATGAAAGGGAGCCGCGGTGCGTGTGAAACAGGCGAGTGGTACTTCACTATGCCGCTTCCGTGACAGCCAGCCGCGAGCTTGGAGTGGGGGACCAGGCCTAGATTTAGCCACTTCCTTCGCAGTGCAAGATAAACCTGGGGCTTGGGTGCTCCCTGGTATGACGAAGTACACAAGCCAACAAGCTGTTGTTTTTTGCATTTTCCCCGGGCCGGCAGTGTCCAACTCGAACCATGTCCCAGTACCGATGTACGGTGTATGGGGGACACTACTCCAGCAAAAGGGCGACTCCCGAGTGGTGAGAAATGTTCTGGTGTATGTACAAGACGCATCCAGCATCTGAGCCTGATTCCCAACTAATTAAAGACGATCTACATTGTATCTGTGGAGTCGGCTGCATTTCCGGCAGTCTTGTTGTTCGGGGCTTACGGCCCAGCGGGTTGGGTGCGAGTGGGCCACTTGACTGACCAGCTCAGAATCGAGTCAGAGATGCTACAGAAGTTGGCCCAGGTTCGGAGCCCTGACTTGAAACCACAACAATTGCAGTATTTTCAAGCCATCACCGCCAGTTTCGGCTTCGTGCTGGGTTCGAGATGTGTGGCGTTCGCGCGCCGCAACACCGGCTCCACGTGCGTACAGTAGGCGAAGGGTCCGGTGCGGCATGGCGGTGACAATGTCTCGGGTTCCTGATCAAAATCTCACACCTCAACGTCTGACCCCTTGCTCGCTTGACCGTGGGTGGCCCCCTTCTTTCAACCCTACTTTATGGGGCTCCGGGCCTGTCAAGTTGTTATATTACTCCAGATGCATGAGCTTGATGCTTCTCTTGGCGCCTGATCTGGACGATTGTCTAGGTAGTTGTGGGAAACATTGTTGATGGCAAGGCAGAGCCTCTGCTCTACACTTCATGACTCTAAATGCAGGCATCTTTGTACGGTCAGCACCAGCCACGTGTCTGTCAGATAGAAGACACACCTCTCTTAGGGTTGATTTTTTGAATGCAACAAGTCAACTTTTCAACCTGATCTTGCCTGCCGCATCACTTTCACGAGGACCGTTGTCAATAAACCTTGGAACGTTCAAGGCGCAGGCCCCGCCCGACTGGGGACAAGATCCGTATCGGTCACGAAGGGAGTTCAAAAGCTTTCACATACAGATTCCTTTGGGCTTGGCAGCACTTACAACACAGGTTTCTCGGCCCAGACGGACCCTTCTCGGCCGACTGATATGCAAGAAGGAACATCTACGCCGTGCTCCGAGACGAGCCCACCTATATCGAGCTCACCTCGCGACAAACAGTGGAATAATTGTAGCTTACACTCTCTGTGGCTAAGCATGTCGAGTCTCTGAGAACATCCCAGTCCAGCTGCTCACCGATTAAGAAGTTATACTTAGCATTTACACATTCTACGCGTCATTCCCGCGTTCGTATGGATGGAGTGAGGCAGTGAAACATGGTTGAGGTATGACAAAACTGCGGTGTCTTGATGGTGCTGGCAATGCAGGGAGACCCCGAATGACTCCCACATGCATGGAAGCTGTCTGCTGACTATGTTTCCATCGCTCTGGCAACTACAATTGTACCTATGAGTTGTTTGATTCGGGCGTGTTGGCACAACTGCCCGGCGGCTGGTGTGGTCAAAGACAAAGAGTCAACAGGTGGACAGCACATCATGAATGGAGCTAGCATCCTATTCAAGGAAAAAAGAAAAATATCCATGGAGCAAAGCCGGATGCCTACTTCTACCTACCGTATTGACAGGATGGGTTGCCTGAAAACGTGGGGGACGACAACAACTAAAAGAGACAACTACAATGCCGCAACTCCTATCACAGCAGGTGCTGGACTGATATGTTTTCTGTCTCTGCCCAAGCCGACGTCACCGCGCGCCGCACAGCACGTTGCATTGCCAAGGCTGGGATAACGGGCCATAGCATGGCATGCCATGTGCCATGACAATTGGTGCTGCTGACTGACACTCCGCTTCGCTCGAATCTACTGTACTGTATTGTATGGGAGTTTGCCCGTCACCGAGTAGGTGTGGTCCCTCCGGGAGGTCTTCCCTAGTAACATTATCGCTCCACAGCCAGGCTGAGGCGACCCGGGGATGATTTCCGTGTGACGAGCCCCCGGGGCCGTTGCTCGCTGTTCACCGCCTCCTAATTATACCCGTTGTCTGTCTTTTTCAGCGGCTGTGTGGGTTAGCCTCGTTTCCGGCAGCCAATGCGATAACATGGAAGTCAACTGACCGTATTTCAGAATGCTGATGTTTTGCACGCATAAGCCAGTTTCAAGCGACTGTGATCTGTCCACCAGGGCCACGACTTTTGACGGAGCCTTCGTTGATTCATACATACAGCACACACCTTAGCCGCTGCGGAAATACCGGGGTGCAGTAGGTAGCACTATTAGCGTTTGGTGTAGGCTTTGAATGGCGCACCCAACAATTAAGCTCGAACCCAACCGTCAGTCCATGCCATGGCGGTTTGCTCGAGACACGTCCCCGTCAAGTATGGGCCCCTGCAAGCCTGAGAGACACTGACACCCCTGCAGAGGTACTTGTTGGGTACTCCCACTCCGTCTCCGTCTCCCTGGGACCCAGCCCAACCCAGACGAGCGATTCCCCCTGCAAGGCCAGTCCGCCCTGTCAACTAGGATCACTCTTGCAGCGTGGTGCCCTGGAGCCCCACTGCCCATGTCATGCCCAAGAATTGGAGCCGTGGCCGTTCGCCGCATCGAAGGTAAGTTTTGGTGTCGGACAGGAGATTTGCCCTCTGGCGCTCATGTCACCGCTGGTTCCAAGCTCGGGTCTAGGTAGGGAAAAGGTAATTAAGTCTCCAAGATGATCATTGTGACATGTACCCCAGTCTGGCCCGCGCGAGGGGTGTTGCTACTCCCTAGTACCGCCTTCTTATAAGTGTATCCACCCCATCTTGGTCCTTCTCTTTTCCTTCTGCGAACCTTCTATAACCCTTTAATTAGTCTCCCTTCTCCCTCCGCCACCTCGGTCTTCATCTTGTGTCCTTTCTCAACTTCTCAACCAACTCGAGTCTTCCTTCACACAAGTAACACGCCTCATCTTGTGTTGCTACCTGACCTACAACAAACAACCCACCTCTATACTCGACGACGACCTTAGCGAAGCCACTTGTCTCATGCTCTTAGACTGTACGAAACGGATCGACTATACTTGCGAATAAACTAAGGATTCTCAAAAAAAACACGACTACAATCCACCAGGGGACACCCTCAGAACGAAAAAGCAGCTTTTGGGAGGATCACAGCCAGCAAATATGGCGAGAAGCCGTCAAATGACCGCGGCCAACCGCGACGCAACAGGCCGCAATGAGAGACAACTCCCTCCCTTTCCTACAAAACAGATGTTTGTGCTAGGTATGAGATCCAGCTTACATCACTTCCGCGCGACATTGTGCTAACAAACAGTAGCTTGCTGCAGAATATGCGAGCCCATTGCTTTCATGTCTATTTTCCCTTATATCTATTATATGATCCAGGATTTCAACATCACCGATGATTCCAGCAAGATTTCAGTTTACGCCGGCATGGTCACTTCTGCTTTTACATTGGCCGAGTTTTCGACAGGAGTTCTCTGGGGACGACTCAGCGACAAGATTGGCCGAAAGCCCGTGTTGCTATTTGGTCTGCTTGGAACTGCTTTGAGTGTCTTGATTTTCGGTTTCGCCCCCAGTCTGCCTGTGGCTCTGTTTGCGCGCGCTCTGGGTGGCCTTCTCAACGGGTATGTCAGGACAGGAGATTGACGAGAAACTCAACTAACATAAACTAGCAACATTGGCGTTCTTCAGACTACCGTCGCGGAGCTTGTTACCGTCAAGGAACAACAACGTATGTTGAATTTGAGCATCAAATAAGACTCGCGCTAACAGTCAAACAGCACGTGCTTATACTATTATGCCTATGGTGTGGTGTATTGGGTAAGCTCGCATACTCCTGTGGTTGTTGAGCCGTCGCTGACTGGATTTCCTGTTTAGATCTATCGTTGGACCTATGATTGGAGGAGCTCTGGCACGACCATGCATCAGCTACCCCGAGCTCTTCGCCCGTGGAACCATCTGGGACCGATACCCTTACCTCCTCCCTAACCTCTTCAGTGCTGCCACTGTTTTTATTGGAGTTATCATTGGACTTCTTTTCCTTGATGAAACCCACTCCGAGAAGAAGAACCAGAGGGATCGCGGTCGCGAGCTCGGAGACTATCTTGCCAGCTGGTTCGGTGGAGTCGCCAAGTGCAATGGACGAGGACGCTCCCCGGAGAAGCAGGCCCTTCTCGATGGAAAGCAGCACACTCAGTATCTCTCTACCAGTGCTCGTCCCGGCTCTGCCCACTCGGACGATGAGGCCCTGCCCGCTTATCAGAGCCAGGAGAACTCACCTCGACTGGCTCCTCAGGCCGACACACGATCTCTTAACTCCGTCTCATTAGAACCCGTGGTGCAGCGAAAGCCCAAGACCTTCACCAAGCCAGTCATCATGAACATCATCTCTTACGGCATTCTCGCTTTGTAAGTTTCACTTGTTTTGCTCGATAATTATCTCTCTAACACATCTTATAGCCACACTATGACCTTCGACCAGCTGTTCCCCGTCTTCCTGAGCACAAAGCGACCCGAGCACCCCGTACACGAGCTTCCCTTGAAGTTCACTGACGGATTCGGCCTCGAGACTAAGATGATCGGTGTCATCATGTCAGTTCAAGGATTGTACTCGCTCCTCTCCAACTACTTGATCGTTCCTCCGGTCACCCGACGACTCGGCTCTCTGCGACTATTCCGGATCCTCGCATTTTCCTACTTTGCGCTCTACTTGGTCACCCCCTATCTTGTACTTCTTCCTGACTCTTGGAGGATGCCTGCCATCTACTTGCTTGTCATCTGGAAGTGCACCTTCTCCACCATGGCCTACCCCAGTAACGCGATCTTGCTGGCCAACTCTGCGCCATCCAAGCAGGTCCTCGGTACTATCAACGGCATTGCGGCTTCGACTGCTAGCTTGTGCCGTGCCCTGGGCCCAACACTGTCCGGACTACTGTACTCTCTGGGTCTCCAGACTGGATACTCGGGACTGGCTTGGTGGTTCAGCGGTCTCATTACTATTGTCGGAGCTTACCTCAGCTCCCAAATCACGGAGGGCGGCCCCCAGGAGGAGACTGTGCTACCAGAGGAAGACCCGCTCTTGGACGAAGGCCTTTTCACCGACTACGATGAGGAGGACAGTGTCTGAGGGAATCAGCACAAAACAACAACATGCGATTCGAATTTTTCTCCCGGAGTTTTGAACGTTTCGAATAAAGCGAAGAATCGAAACGAAAGTCTGGCGTCATTTCATTCAGGGATGGATTTTATAAAGGGCACGCATGCCCAGGTCGAATAATACCCCCTTTTTTCCCCAACACAGCGACGAGGCATGGAATAGGCGTTTTGCAAGAAGAAGAAAAAGAAGACGGATGAATTTTGGGAACTCTTTTCACGAAACATAGACTATGGATTCATTCAATGACGGATTCAACGACAAGTAGAAGGACGTTATGGTTTGGGAAATTTTTTAATGGATTTTGCTACACGGCCGATGACACCGAGCTCAGACCGAATCGTCAACACAACCCAGGAGGTTTAGATGGCGGTTCTGTATGGGGTATCTTGGTGGCCTCGAAGGTGTCGGTAGCGTTTGTTTTCCGGCTTTCAAGAGTTTCGATTCCAGTGTTGGCTACCTCGCGGGGCCAGACTGGCGGTGTAAGAATGGATAGTTTCATAGCAGTAGTTTCAAGACTGCACATCATTGAACAAGATATTACATATTTACTCACTTGGAGCGTCTCAATGTGACATGTTAAAACATCTGGAGATCTAGTCCATGATATACATGCAAGAGGATGGTGTCATGAGTGGCTAAAGAACAAAAGAGGACCATGATGGAGAGACTAAACTGAGTATATGCACATCATTCTCGGGCACGGTCAAGTCTCACATACCTACCTAGTCAATTCAAGGTACTCAGGTACACATGTAGTCGTTTCAAGTCTCGTGATCAGTCCCGTGCAGGATACAACATCAGTCAGCCGGGATAAGATCTGCTGTAACCCGCCAAGTCGGTAGGCGAAAAGGTATCGCGAAAAGAGAAAACAAGGCCCTTGCTGATCCAACCCCATGATCTGATATCATCCAAAGAGGCGAACCTGTTTGGCAAAGAACAGACTATGTTATCGCGGTGGGATTGCAGATGAGGATTGCGCTCAAAGGTTATCTTGAGAATAATTGACTGATTACGGATACACTCAGACGATTGATTCACAAGTCGATTCGCGGGCTCCATCTTTGAGGCTTGCATTGGTAGAAACCTGAGGTTGGGTGGTGTGGGGAGAAGCTAAGACAAAGAGACAGGACCCTTGTTGCGTGTAAGGCAGGTTTGTACACCTTTTTGAACAAGAGGGGCAAAAGAGAGATATGATCAAGTCAGCAATGACAGTAAGAGGGTATTGTTCTTACGTTGTCTGTGGTTGGGGGCTATCTTGTGATGGTGTTGATGAGATATCCTACGTATGTTGATTCCAAGATTTAACCTTCAACAAGTAAACAAGAGTGAACCGAAAACTCGGAATTTTATTACTGACCCTATCCATGTACAAAAAGAGGATGCAGTTTACGAATACGGCGACCGGCATCTCAACTCGGGAATCGGAGGTGGTCTACTGCAGCCAACCGCCGGGCTGCACATCCGATCCGGTTCAGAAGGCGCATACATACCAGGTCCAGGTAGACGGAGCCGGGCCTGCCAGTGAAGACATATAGCGGTTGTGTATATTGTGAGTTGACTATCTTGGAGGTGCATCATCGGATCGATAATGCAGTGAGCGATATTCATGTAATGTAGTGTAATGCATGATACTACTCGACTTGCTTTTTTCCCCTTCCTTTTCTATGGTTCTTGCTTGCTTCTTCTTCACAAGGAATATGCCTCGTGAAATGCTCATGCTCGTGCATCAAGATTCGGTGATGCTGCGCCGTGCCATGTCTCCAGCTCCAATACCCACTCACAAGCCTGGTTGCCTATTCCCCAAAGGGGCATATGGCGGCGAAAGCTGAGAGGGATCAAAACAAGGGGACCGGTTGAATAGCCGGACAGTGTCGGATATAAAAATAAAGGACTCGTTTTGGACCAACGACATCTCGATCCCCAGTTCCTTGCGGCGGGGAGGAAGAAGAAGAAGAAGAAGAAGAAGAAGAAAAGAAACAAGAGTGGGAGTTGATAAGATTATTCGTCCATTCATGGCAATAAGGATAAACTTGCAACTCTAGCCTGCAGTGATCGACAAGGCGATTAGAGCAAGGCGACCTAATATAAGCCAAGAGAAGTATTTCCTAAGATAGTTTATGGAGGCCGCCTCTGCAGCTGATTCTCGTGGCGTTCTAGAGTTAAGAGTTGGCATTCCCAATTCTGATTTTATCAGTTACTTGATTACTTGACTGAATATCCCAGCTTGAGAAATAAATCTGGCCAATACATGGACTCAATTCATCACCCTTGAGCCGAAAATTTGGGGCTCTCTTCTGGATTTTTTATCTTCTCCCCCACTCGCTCGCTTCGGCACTCCAAGCTGGGCACCCTTGTCTGGATATTGACAGAACTTGCACTTGTTTTGGGAATTGGGACCCTAGGACCAAAAGAGGGTCTTTTCTTTCTTTCTTTTGATATTGCAAATCAAGCCAATGTAGTACTGATCGACTCTTTCATGTCTCTCCGCTGCTGCTCGTTTCAGGCTTTAACTATCCGTATCTGGGTAGGCAGGCATTTAACTCGTGTCTCGTTGCCTTGTCTTACTCTGGGCTTCTTTGCTGTCCAGGAATCATCATCATTTATCCCTGTCTTTTTTGTCACAATTCATGTTGAAATTTTCCCTCAGCAAGGCATCAATTGCTTACTTTTGCCTTGGTTTGTCACTGACTTGCTTGGTCTTTACCTCTAGATGGCTGGCAGCCTTTTAGGACCCTTGTTTGTCTCCATCCTCCATGAAACAAATTGCCGCCATCACAGAAAGACTCAGACTCAGACGCGGCCATCAACCACCGTCACCTCCACTTGCTCACCCATTCGAACCAAATTCCGAGGCATCTCTCTTCTTTTATACATACTGAGAATTGTACAATCTGAAGGTACTCCAGCCATTCAGGGACTATTCGCTTAGTTCAACGCCCAAATTAGCTCGCTCATCGCGCTGCTGCTTCAAAGCCATTGTTCTCGGGGTCATGGGTCGCGTAACCCAAGCTCCACGATTCTTTAGTTAATCCCCGCAGAAGCCACTGGCCTATTACTGCACGTTTACAATACGGAGTACAGATGAGTTGGATACTACGCTAATAGACCGACAGACAGAGTAAGTTTGAGTTGTTGCTTGTTGATGGATGCTTGATGCTTGACGCTTGACCAATCTGTCAATCCATCCTTGTACTCTTTCTACCCATCCTTACCATATCCAATTCTCATTCACCTCAAATTTATCCGATACGATAATACAGCTTAACGCTTTGACTAGCGGCTGCCTCGGCTCGCTGATCGTTTCCCGCCTTATCCTTTCAATTGCCCTTTCGCTTTTATCCCATCCTGCCTATCTCATCTTGTCTCTCCGCCCAGTCGCTGCTTACCTCTCATCCGTCTCATTGTTAGTTCCGGCCGGATTACCCAATCTACCGTTCCGCCTTCCGTCCCCGTCTCCGTTCCGCCAACGCCTAAGCCTAAGCCTAAGCTTGAGCTCAAGCCCACTCCTCCAGTCTCCATCATCCATTCTCAAAACGTCTCGACATCGCATCTCCGACTGATAAGTGTCCGCTCCGCCCTCGCTATTCCCATTCCGACCCCGTCGCAAAGTCATCGGCTCCGTCCTCGGTTGCCCGCCGGGCCGTCACCATGCCTGCGCGTGGCCCTCCATCTCCGAGCTCGCAACCCGCCAAGCGACAGCGACAGAACTCTTTTGACGATGGATCGCCGCGCAACGGCCAGCCGAGCCCCCAGGATCGTGAACGTGAAAGACTTCAAGCCGATGGCGCCTCTTCCTCCACCACCGCTTCTCCCGCGGTGACGGTCAAGGCAGGCCAGAGCAGTAACTTCCGTAACGTCAGTGCCTGTAACCGTTGTCGCCTACGCAAGAATCGTTGTGATCAGAAGCTTCCGAGTTGCGCAAGTTGCGCCAAAGCAGGAGTTGCTTGTGTTGGTTACGATCCCATCACAAAGAAGGAAATCCCACGCAGGTACGACAAAAGAAATGGTAGCGCGCGACAGCCCTGGAATGTTCTATCGCGATCATCATCGCGCTATGAACAGACTTAAGGCCGCGCGCCACGAGATTGCGGAATGGCGAATGAACGAATGCTAACCTGGCGCGCAGTTATGTCTTTTACCTCGAAACCCGAGTTGAGCAACTCGAGAACCTACTCAACGCCAATAATATCGCCTTCCCCCCTGCAGAAAATCTCGAAATATGTTCTCGGATAGGTACCGACACCGCCAGTATCAATTCGACCACCGAAACGGGCTATTCGGGGCAATCAGAAGCCGGCGATCGCGGCGTAAGCAGACCTCAAAGTCAGGCAGTCGAATCGCTTAAGAAAAAGTCGGGTCAATCGGGCTTCCTCAATATCGTAAGCCCATCGAAACCTCGGTCTCTGGCGTCGGCATCCGGTGTCTCGTTCGCTCGGGTTGTGTACGCTGCAGTTCAGTATTCCGCCTCTGGACAGCCAGGTCCGAATGATTCGAGAGCTCCTCGGCAACCCAGCGGCAATGGAGCTTCGTTGCGCGACTCGTTTTTTGGTCTTCATACCAGGCCCTCCATCAAACCTGCTAGCTTTCCCAGCAAGGAGGTCGGCATGCGGCTTGCGAGACTGTATTTTGAACACTCAAATCCTCAGATTCCTATCTTGCATAGAGGAGAATTCATGCAGACATTCGAACGTGTATATGCCACTCAGGACCCGGCTCGCGGCTCTCGGGAGCTATATTTGCTAAATATGGTTTTCGCTATCGGCTGTGGTGTCATTGTAGGCGAGCCGGTAAAGACAGAATCGGGTGATTCGGGTCTGGAGAACAGGAGTCGGTGCGAGCCTGAAGAATATCATGCGAGTGCTATCGTGCACCTGGAATCGTGCTTGAGTAATAGCGGAGGAGGTTTGGAAGTTTTGCAAGCCGTACTTCTTCTCGCCAATTTTGCTCTTCTTCGCCCTGTTCCCCCCGGTCTTTGGTATGTGCTGATCGATCGTATGTGGTGTGTATGAAGCTCACCTGACTGACACGGACCAGGTACATTATTGGTGTTGCGGTGCGACTCGCAGTCGATCTCGGCCTGCATTATGAGGATGATAGAGATATTGATGCTGGACCTAATGAACCTGAACAGGCTGATGGTGCTGGCTCGCGGGAGAATGGTGCTCAGGGACGTGGAAGAAAGTTATGGATTCGAGACATGAGGCGACGTCTCTGGTGGTGCACGTATTCGCTGGATCGTCTGGTGAGTACATGCGTTGGAAGACCATTTGGCGTCAGCGATCAGGTCATCACAACCGAATTCCCCTCGTTGTTGGACGACGACTATATTACGCCGACTGGGCTCCTGGATCCACCATCAGATCAGATACAGCCCAGCTACAAGCATGTGGCGCATCATTACTTCCGCCTGCGGCTGCTGCAATCAGAGATTCTTCAGGTCCTGCAGTATAACCAAGCTCAGATCGCCAAGGCTGGCGTGCAGGGAAAGTTTCCCGATATGCACATTCACCTACCGTCGCCCTTCCTTGTGCAGTTTGATTCGTTCCGGTCATGGCGTATAGACATCGATCGAAGACTGTATCAATGGAAAACATCGGCGCCATCGAGGCAGGAGACGGGTGTCATGTTCTCGACGGAGTTCCTTGAGCTCAACTACTGGCAGGCCATCATCATGCTCTATCGCCAGAGCCTCAGCGTTCCCGCAATGTTTGAGGGCGAGTATAATTCATCGAACGAGGTCAATAGCCCAACAGCGTTTCAAGCAGAGCTTCGCGAAGATGAAGACCGGATCTACCTAAAGGTCGCCGAAGCTGGCCAAAAGATTCTTCGATTGTACCGACAGCTCCACCTCAGCGGGCTCGTCAGTTACACCTATCTTTCCACCCATCACCTGTTCATGGCAGGAATCTCGTACCTTTATGCCATATGGCATTCGCCGATCGTACGAAGTCGCCTGGTGAGTTTTGTCGGCGAATCCATATTCCTCGGAGAAATATACTAACTGTGGATCTAGAGCATGGATGAAGTGGACTTTACTATTCTTGCCGCCAAATCGGTTCTCACAGATATGATCGACAAATGCCCGCCCGCCGAGACGTGCCGAGATGCTTTTGACCGGACGGCAAAAGCAACGATTAAGATGGCCTCTTCAACAGGCGGTTTCGGTGCCCCGACGTCCCGAAGACAACGTTCGGCCTGGAACACACCGCCCGATTCATCCAAGGGGTCGGCCCAGGCACGTCACCGCAACCAGGGCTCAGATCAGACATATCCGTTGGATTTATCTCTGTCTGACTCCCTTTCTTCTCCTACTTTGTCTGTTGCTGGCGAGGCGAGCGCGCAGCCATCGCCCCCGATGGCACGCACAGCTGAGGGATACTTGATGAAGTCGCGAAGCCGAGGTGGCCCGAGCCCTTCAGACTCTGGTCTCAAACAAGAAGGTTCGCCTATAGAATCAGGCATGGTTCCCTCACCTATTCCTCGCCGGGTAACGTCTCAGCCATCCACCAGTGGAGGATCCTATGGTGGGCAGCAACAGCAGTTCAACGGTCAGGACTATCCAGATGCGCAGACAATGGAGTTCCTCCAGAACCTTGGAGCGACCTCGAACGGAGACTTCAATGGTATGGATCAGTCACAGCTGGACATGGGGCTGAGCATGAACTGGGAGGGTCTCCATCACGACTTTGGTGAAGCGCCACAGATGAATCCCTTTGATACGTTCTTCTTTGGTGGTCCTCAAGGAGCAAACGGAGGAGGGAATGCAGACGGTGGCATGAACATGTAAGAGAGGATTTGCTGGATATGTTTACGTCTTTATTGTCGGCGCGATGGCTTGCTTACTTGCAGACGCGAGTCTGCTCAGTAAAATGGGTGGCACTTGTTTGGCATTTTTGTTCTGGTCAGGTGCATCAGAAGGCGAGGACCATGCCTTCTTTTGTTGTTAGTGAAGGAAGTGAAGTAAAAGTTGGGTATCGGAGAAAACAAAGAGAAGAGGATGATGGTTTATTACCAGCTATATCACGGCGAGCAACTGGAAAAGATGGGGGGGATATCATGAAACAGGCATGCTGGAGCGTGGAAGAAGAGGTGGAAGTCAGGTGCCAACTTTTTATCTATATAAAGGTAGTTGTTCTTTTCATGGCGAGACTATCTGGGTATCTATCGAAATGATGAAGCCTCGATTCGAAAGACTTGGTGCTCATTCTGCCCTATGCTATTCTTCTGTCCTTTGGCATATTACTCATTCTTGATGTCGTGTTGAAAATCTCTTCCTATCCCATGCTATCCGCTATCCAATATCTATACATTCACCGTCCGCTACCGTTTCGTAAAGTCGTAATTATAAGAAAAACAAGATGAGAGAAGAAAATACGCAAGTTCGTCGTCGTTATGTCCTCCTCATTTATCGACCTCGGCTGTATCTTCTGCTATCCCTTCTGGGCGAATAGTCCCTCGGCGAGTAATCTCTCGGTCCGTAGCGATCTCCCATAAGCGGCTCCCGACGGTATCGATCCTCACTCTGTCGTCGCGAGCGTCGAGGGGGAGAAACACTGTGCTCCTCCTCAACAACAATCTCGTTGTCTGATGAAATGGTCGATTCTTGGGCATAGCGCGGAGCAGGTGGGTCGACAATAACGCGCGAGCCGCGGCTATCACCAACCAAGGGCGATGATCTTCTGCGGCTTCTATCCCTGCTGGATCGATCCGTCGTGCGGGATCTGTTCCTCTTTGACTTGGACGTAGCCCTGCTCCGTGATCGGTGCTGGGTTCTTCGATCCCTTCTGCTTCGGAAACTCAGGTATGTCGACGTGTCACCTGTAACACTGCTCATGGGAGCACCGGATACGACGGTCGAGGCTCCATCGACGTTTGCAACGACGGGGCCGCGGTGTAGGAGCATGTAGATGAGGTAGAGGATGAGGAGGAAACCGGCTACAGAGCCGAGGACGATACCGGCAACAACACCGGGTGCAAGGGAGTTATCGACGTTCTTGTAGGCTGTTGGGACGGCGGTGAAGGAGCTGCTCGAATCATCGTTTTGGCGGACGGAGAGGAGATGCCTTGAAGGTATCGTTGCTGATGGAGGAAGGGCAGGCATATTGCCTCGTGTTGTCGAATTTGATGGATGTGGTCTGCGAATGTTGGATCTATCTTCTGTGTGTAGATTGCATAATAATATAATGAATATTTGATGTGTAGAATTATAGTTTGTTAGAATTATTGTTGAAGAATTAATTGAGTTTAGAGTTGAGAAATGATGCGACGCAATTGACATCCATTAAAGATGCACGTCCCCCCAGCCACGTTCTTTTTTCTAATTGAACGTCAAATGTCCATGCCCTGCACGCGTTGAAGTGTAATTTTACCGAGACGCGAATCATCGAAACACCCTTAAAAGGTTTGTGCTGGGGGAATTAATTATATCAAAAGAAGATTTCGTGTGACAATTCAATCGCCTTTTTCCACTTGTTGTTTAAGGTGTTCACGCCCTCTTTCAACCCAACATGTGACTGCTGCAACCCGCAACGGCCCGGCCCAAAAAGTGGGGAAAGGGTTAACGTACTTTGGGCCATTATCATGGAAACAACTGGTAGGCAGCTTGAAGTCTGCCAGCGCTGGACGTCGCTGTGCATTTTATTGTAAACACGATGAATTTCCCGTCGCGTAATGGCTCTTCCTTCTGGCCGACCTCTTTGAAGGGGCATGCAGCATTGACACCCACGCCGATTGCTCCAACCCGAGCCTTTACATTTCACAGTCTTTCATTTCATATCAATATCACAAGTGAGTCTTTGACACAAACAAGTATTAGACTTAATCTGCCTCACTGGTCAGATATATTCATCTACCTCCGCTCTTAGGCATAAAGCCAGAACAATCCGTTCCCTGAGTACACCTATACATGGATATCATCCAAACCGTGGTCGCATAACCGGATATGCCCCTTCCCAGTCCGACCGCTATATTTTTATAGTACAAGTATAATAAGAAACACCTTTTCGTTACAAAGCAAAAGAGACCAAAGCAATGGTGTTCGAGAGACGGTACCTAGTATCGTTTCGATATAACAAGAAAATTCGCATCAGACGCTCCGTCATAGTCATAAGAGATAAGAAAAGGGTATATGGCAGAACAAGCAAAGGTTTTACGCGTTGACTTGTAGCTTAGAAGGTATAGGCGGCAGCGCACATGTTGGCGGCGGTGCTGGGGGGGGTCCTTCGCTCAGTTGAGGCATGCTTCGCCTGTTAAATAAGTTTTTCCCGCTTGTGTCGGGCCTCAAATGGGGATTACTAGCGGATATAGGGATGGGAGGAAGAGGTACTGTAGGTGGTGGTGCAGGCAGGGGTAGGGATTCTGGCGTCATGGGAGGAGGGAGATCAGTCGAAGCGCTGTACTGAGACGCCCGGTCCGACATCACGGACTGGACGCTCGCCCGCCTCTGTGACCGCACCTTGGCTGACAAGCTGTCACTTCGCCCATCACTATGAACATCCAAAGAAGCACGGCGACGGGATGTCTCATCAGCTCCAAGGGATGACCGTGAACGCGACCTATGCTCCAGACTTGGCCGCGCCGAGCCTGCCAAGTTGCGTGCCGAAGCACTTGGGGTCTCTGATTTACGCCATTGACGCATATCTGAAAGTCGGCGCGAATTGCTCGGGTGGTTAACCTCAATGATCGGCTCATCTATCGGCACCAGGCTCGACCCTCGCGATGGCATATCATAAGAGTTGGGGATACGCGGCAGAGACATTAAATCGTCCTCAATTGGCATAGTTGACTGGGTCTCGTCTCCATGGCGAGTTACTGGTCGTTCATGAATCTCTTCCATTGGCGATGGCTGGTCAGCCACCATGGACAGAGGTCGTGCAATCGGCAAGGTCGTTGGTGGTGCTCTGCGACCCAACGATCGCACCTCCAATGTTCCTGGACCTGCCATGCCAAATTCCTGGGCCATGTTCCTGGCATATGAAAACCTTCGGTTCGACGAATTGGGGACGCTGAAATTGGGTGTGGGCGCTTTCGTATCCTGAGCTGTGCCTGACCCATAGCTGGATTGTGGTCGCAGGTTCACTGGCCCACCTTGAAGTTCGACAAAAGGGCTGAGGATTTGCATCGACTGTCTTCGATCAAGAATAGCTGCAGCATTAGGTCTCGGCTTCGGCTCAGGTGTGACAGATGTCTCTTCCAGCGATGATTTGTGTTCTATAGACGTAGGGAAGGTATCAACAGTTGGTGATGATTCAGGGGAAGAGCCGGCCGATGTCACAACTGTTCGCTGACCGGATGATATGAATGACAAGCGATTTGAGCTATCTCGCAAGTTATCCAACTGCCTGCCGTCTTGCGATACAAAGCTGTTGGTCGTTGACATGTCATCCAAAGCCTGATCGACAGTGGGCTCAGGTTCGGTAACGGTCGTGGTCGAGCCGTTGTTATCACCCTGTCTCTGCCATTGCAAACTCTGGGGACTCTGAAAACTTTGAGGGCTTTGAGGGCTCTGGGAGCTTTGGCTCAATACGCGCGATAATCGATCCGGATCTCTCACTACCAACGTTCTTTGGCTTGGCTTTTCCCGCAACGGTGCAACTTCGTCCTCGGCCTTCGGTTTGCCTGTCTCGGTGAGCGTTTTCTTCCCTCCCAGAGCCTCTATTTCGCGGCGTAGCGTTGCGATCCAGCCTTCCATGTCCTCGGCAGTCTCGAACACCATGAGGAAGTTTGAGGCATAGCGCCGTTCCGTGGCCCGGAAATTCCAACGCGAAAAGAGGGACCGTGAGTCGGATGCTGGCGTCCCATCAGACTCAGCAGCTGACGAGACCTGGATCACCCAGTGGCGACCAGGAATGACATCGCTAGCAAATGCTGCAGAATCTTTACCGAGGTGCAATATCCTTTCGGGCAACCGATCAAAGGGGCCTTCTGATGCGTATTGTAGCAGATATCCAGATGTTACTAGGACATAGATCTTGTTTGTCCATTCAAACTTGGGCGCAGGTCCGGATGTATTGCGACGATGCTTCTTCTTGACCTTTGCTTTTTCGCTGGTACCGACTTCACCATCCAACGCCTCGGTAGTATCGTCGCGTGTTGTACTGGTTCTCCGTTCATGCATGCGTAGAATTATTTCAGGTGCCAGTGATGCAGCGGGTAGTGCCATGTGCTTGATAGCTTGGGGGAACGCCTTGAACAGGGGAGGAGGGTGCCATGTTGAAATTGGTCCTCGCGCCGGCTTGGCTGGCCCTTGGACTCTGACTGCGCCAACAGATCGTGCATGGCCTGATGGACTTAGCTGGTTTTCAAACATGGTAGACAAAGGACGCGGGCTGCGGGGTGACGAGGGTGTATTATTAAATGGAGCATCGGGCTGGGCTGCAAAGTAAGAAGCGTCGACAAGAGATATACGGCTTCCGAAGGATGTGGGTGTCTCTGGGATGGATAACTCCTTGGGCGCTTTGGATCGACCAAATAAACTCCTCAGTCCTAATCTCGATTCTCGCCTGCTTGCCTTTTCAGCTTTTAAAGGCACGCGATTCTCTTCTGCTGTCATCGTGTCAATGTCCGGCGGGCGAGTTCTTCGTGACGGCACATGATGACTTTGAAGCGCTTCCAGAGTACCACTGTGGGACATGACGGAGTCTCTATAAGACATGACGGCGAAGTTGAAGAAGGCGTCTCAATTCGACGAGGTTAGCAAGGCGACGATGTGTTGGAGTCAGGCAGATGGATGGTAGGTGTCGTCGTAGAAAACGTATGTTGTGTATGTTGCGCAGAGAAGAGCGGCATAGGTAGGTTGCTGTATTGTTCAAATGCAGGCAGGAGCTCGGACTCGTTTGTATAACAAAACTTGGGAGGTCCTGGGATAAACCCTCGTTTAAGAACTGCGCGGCATGTAGTCGTGTGTTCAAAGTGTGTAACTCAGGCCGAGGTTGAAGTAGGCGTATAAAATGCGAGTTCCCGTCTTGGATGCAGAAGGATCGCAACTCAATATCAAAAAGTACCGTTGTGAAATGGCGTAGGTATCAATTCATAATAGTCCAATAACGACTTGTTACTCAGAACGGAAAGTAAAAGTTGTCGAAGTACGTTGGTGGTGGCGAAAGTATAGTAGATAACGAGGATAGACTGTTAGAGAGAGCGACTCGGGTCAGAGAAGGCAAGGCCTTTGAGTGAGACTGTATAGTAAAGAGCGAGGTATAAGCCAGGGAAAGAGGCGCGTAGACAGAACAGAACAAAACACAACAGAACAGAACAACAAAGACGTTTAAGTTGTAAAGAAGAAGAAACGTCTGTAAAGTGGGAGGGGGTGGGAGGAACTTGTAAGCCAACCTAAAGACAAGTGTAATGAGAAGGGTAGCAAGTACCTACCTTACCTTCTCTGGGGCCGGATGGTGTGTGGTAGTATTGCACGTATTGGGGAAGGTACTGGACTGCCTTATGGGGGGATCGGAAGCTAAGCCCACCTCAGGCACGAAAGACAAGAGCCCATGCAAGGGAGGGGAGGCCAGAACAAAACAAGCCAGGGAAGCAAACGAGGATGATAGAAACTTTGCCTATTTTGGTGCACTTAAAGGGAAACATTCATCTGTACGTACGATACTTGACATCCAATCCTCCCTCGATCAATATATCGCAATATATTCCTCGCCCAAGATACCTCATATGGCAAGCGCCTAGTGATTCATCAACAAATGCACACTCTCTGGTTACAGAATCAACAAGGCACGATGCAATTCGATGGGTCCATGGATGCAGGTACCAAACAGAAGAGCCCACAGCCGCCCAAACAGAGAGCATGGAAGTGAGCGACGTGACCGGAGCATGGGGCTTGAACAGTGGAACCGTTCTTGAGAAGGAACACGGACAAAGACCGCATAGCGAGGCGAGCAGAAGGACGAAGAGGACACAACAGGAGACAGGGGTCAGGGAGCCCCTTGTCGGCCTACAAAACGGCTGCCAGGGATTCAACCGCTAGTACGTTGGTGGAGAGGTTTGGCAGCCCAGGAATCGCTCCTCAGGCAGTCAGCCATCTCCAACGAGTGTGCGGATACCCTTCCGAGTTCAGCGACTGGACTGGATGTGTGATAGAGTGCAGCATGGTTAAAGTATTGAGCCAACAAAGCCTCAATGTCGCCCTCCTTCGTCGATCATCACCGTGGTTGCCGAAGCTCCAGAAGGCCCAAGAGCGTGGGACGCACACAACAAAAGATAAGCTGCAGTTGTGAGACTCGGTGCTCAGGCCCCATTTGACGGGTAAGCCGTTGCGCTGCGGGCATTCATGTGTGAAAACTCAACGGGGATGACGGAGCTCATACGTGAGTTACTCAAAAAAGACTCCAATACACGCAACATCGACGAAAGAAGTGGGTGGGATGCGTTTGAACGACATGCTTATTGGCTGAAAGGCACGAACGCGGCTTAAGTCGCCGCGGCACGATACTACTCCAGACCCGCAGACTCGATCAATTTATCTCAATAACGGTTTTTCAACGCACGGTATAAAGTACATACGAACAGTGGAATAGACAAACTTTGTTTTCTCTCCAAATGAGGCACACGCTGTCTTCAAAAATGCACGGTTGAGCTTAGGCTGTCTTCAACCTTGCCAACTTGGGGTTTCTGGGCTCCATCCGGGGCCAGAGTCTAGGAAGCCGCTCCTAGCGGGTCTAACCACGATGAGCAAAGGTTGGGCGAGTTTCTCAAACTCTGACAGCCCAGCATCGTTTCTTAATCCTGGTTTCTGGCGGATGAATTCCCCTTGTTAATACCCTCGTTCTCAGTTTGGCAATCCTTGCTGTTTGCTATTTGTAGCCAATAGCAGAACATGCCGCCGTGACGCAGTCCCCGCGCACCTTTCGGAGATTCTGGTAGAAACGGTGGCTCTGCCCGCTCAGCTGATCACGATACATTTGATGCGCCGATCACATTAATTATCTCCCATGTCGGTTGACGACTTTAACTCTGACATGAGAGAAGGCTGAGAGGCATCATCAGAACAACAGAACGTCATCATTTTCAGCAATCCAAAGAAGTTGAGCATCTGCGCATGTTCAATACAGGCCATTCCAGATTTGTGGCCCGCGCTTTATCGCTGCCAGACCAGTGTCTCACAATCACAGGAGACGGGGATCGGTTCCTCTAAGTCAAAACGCCCGAAAGCCATCCTTCTTCCTAGTCTCGACAACACCCTGGAAATACAAGGGCTAAATCGCTTACAAGCCTCGCCCAGCTGAAAACCCGAAAAACAGAACATGGCTGTTGTTTCGGGCCTGGGAGCAAACTACTGAAAACAAGCGATTCCATTGTTGTTCAACAGCCTCATCCAGCTCCTAACTCCCCTGTGGATGCGAGGTTACTTGCAGTTGTATCTATCAGTGCCACCTACAGTCATGACCAACGTATGTGTGAAGACGAAAGTTCCTGACATATCTTAGAGGCAGATCTCCAGACCTTGCGAGCCCAGAAAACCTCAATGGTCCCTGGCATCTTGCCATAGCTTTTACTGAATTTTATGTCATTTTTGGAATTTATATAATCTCATAACCTAAACCTTGGGGGGTCTTGTGATAAGTCTTAGGAGATTATGCCTCATAATAACGCCGTATATAGTGACTTTCATTGAACTACTTGGCATAGGAAGTTCGGATTATTGTCGAACCCTCTAACGCCGAGGGTGGTTGCTCCATCCTGCACGTGAGTAATAGTTGGTGCAGTCTGTTAGCTGGGTCTGTGCCTGTTACTCAAATGACGAACGCCGACAGATAACAGATGCATGAAACAGGGCACTTATTTCAGCTCTTGTTCAAAGCGGCAGTTTCTTTGCTGAGCTGACCATTGCTATCGAGAGTTAAGCGAACTTCTACTCACCGATTCTTCTATTATGTCGCACCGCATTTGTCGTGCACCATACTATTGTACGAGCGAGCCTAAGGTTTTCGTGGATTTCCCTGATGGGAGACAGGGTCCTTTCGCCATGCGGTTCCGCTCGTGGCCAGTCACTTCACTAATTTGCTTTTTTCTCGGCAAGTCGTCAGCACTGGTCCAAAGTTGGTCGTCATCGCAGTTGTTGTCTACTAGGTTTAAAGTCCGGCAACTGGGGCCATCGATCGAGAATACCGTACCGGAATTTCCTAGTAATGCCGTAAGATCGCACAAGGCACTAACGCTTTAGCACTGATGCCACCAAGCTTTATGCAGGAGCTTGGGTATTAGCATAGGAGATGCATAATTCTTTGCTTTGCTTTGTTCCTGCAGTAGTGGGCTCGACTAGGCTCGAAATTGTCTGGTCCAAATGTCGTTAAGCTTGGAGCCAATTGCTGCTTAGCTCGTCGCCCGAACATTCAACATCGAGTAAGACAAGGCCATCTGTCTAATCTGATGGCATTTCTCCCTGCTTCCCACGGGCCGCACCCGTAACCAGTCAATTAATCCCCAAGCAAACCACTTTCGCTCTCATAAGGTCATGTCTCAACTGCATCCAGCCAATGTGAGCCAGAATCGATGCCGATCTTAGATGTGGAGTTGGGTTTACATAAGTTTAGAACAGCACCTTTTCACAGATCAAATTTTCTCACCAGCTTGCCAACTTCAGGGTCAGTCAACCTGAAGTGGTCCAGGGATATGGTGATTTAGTGCCGGATAGTACGGTAGTTGACGCCGATATTAGCCAGATGACAAGGGCATTAGCCCAGAGAATACCGCCAGACTGGCTGCACCAACTAACCGAACGGCGAAAACAAGGACGATGCCGCGGAATGTCACCTCGACTGTGAGATCCAAGGATACCTTGCGGATCTACACTGCTAAACCAGACCACTGGTCTACGAGTCTGCCGTGGCTCATCAAGGCGAGATGAAGATGTCCAATACGTTTTACTCTTTAGGCCAACAAGCAGTTAATTAGCTTCGCTGTCAATAAGGAAAAGCCCCCACGTCAACCAGATCAGTCATATGTTACATGGTATACCATCGTCGGTGGCTCTACTAGTTCGATGCAAGGCATGCCACTAAGTAGGGTTACATGCTGGTAGAGACACAAATAATTATAATAAGAGAGAGGCTGGCTGGTATGGATGTGTTTCTTTAGCTGGGATTACGATACGTTACGTAGCCCATGTTTCCCTTAAACTCGTATGTACTATGTAGACGAGATGAAACTGTCAAAAGCAAAAGGCGCGGGCTCGTAATGCTTTGTAATTTTGTAGAAGACCCTTGCTTTTCTCTTTCCTCTCTTCCCACCACCGTCAATTCATTTAACGTACATAAACTTTCTTCTTTGAAGGTTTGCTCAACCACATACTACGTAGTAAGCCACCGCCATGTGCGCGGCACATGTTACCCAACAGTAATTAATATACACTTTACCTGGCGGTTGAAGGGGTTGGCCTGCGGGTCAAACTTTAGCAATGGCGTGTTCTCAGCGCCCTCGGCGCCGTGATGTTTCAGTACAACTGCCCCTGGGAGACCCTGGGCTTCGAGGCCTGTCGATTGAGGCTGGCTGGTATCAGAGTTCATTTGAAACATGACAATGAGTCTGGCGCATGCTGACAAGCATGTTCGTCCCATTGCCAATGTTGGGACGAGAGCTTTGACTTTTGTCTCAGGAGCGGTGAGGGTTCGTTACATGTTAATACCATTCCCGACGGCTTGTGATTCTTCATTAGAGTATCGTGAGGTTTTCTAGTTGATACTGAGTATGCGACGATATAGATATTGGGCTTGTTTGGAAGAAACATGGCTTCAAGGATGCGATCATGGTTCTTGAGTCATATGTCATTCAGGTAAACCATGTATCACGATGCCTCAATCTTGATTCGACTTTGTGATGCTTCTGTGCGATGATTAATCGTTCCCGATAGCCTCGACCGAGAATTGTGTCAACATTCCATGATCAGCAACATTGTCAAGCTGAACACCGAGTCCGCGTGACCGTCGACATCATGAACCTGCCATGTTCTTCACGAAGTTGAGAAAGTTGAGAACATGTGCACGGGGTCCGGAGATCTTGGAGAGCGATAGCGGAGTGTTGCACGCTGTAAAAGCCTGTAGCGAATTCGCCCAGCCCCCCCCCCCCCCCGCAATCGACTGACGTGCCCTGTGACCACTGCGACCTAGGCCAGAGCTGGGCTTGGAGGGGTCGTGATCAGCACACAAGCAGACCACTGTCAGCAACTCCGCCGCATACTTGCTCATGCCCTTTGGTTTTGGTGATCACGATGGACCTCGGCCTGAATCAATTCTCCTTGCTAGTTCCCTAGTATTCGCATCCTATCAAATAACCTTAATCCCTATTTCAACTTATACCCTCTGAAAATACGGACATAGATTGTTTGTCACACCTACCTACGCATATCATCCAACCAACCGCCAAAGTACCTGTTTACTTACAGTACTATATCCACAACCCCTCCACATCACGCTGTCGACGTAACTCGCCCAATCACTTCGCTGACGAACATCCCTCGACTCTGACGTATTCGCCAACTCTTCTCATATACTGTCATTACGCTCTCTTCTCGCCTTTACATAGTCAAATATTCAAGGAAGAAGAAACATCCCATCTCAAGCAAAGCGTTATGGCTTCTCCACCAGACAACACCGCTGTTCCCCGCAGCGAATCGCCGACAAGGTCCCCGCGATCAGCTTCGATATCGTTGCAAGCTGCCGCAACCATGAACGCAGGGCTCCAGCATGAGCACCCACGAAGTACGTCCCTTTCAGAATCTCCTTCAAAGGCTGGGTCTGTTCTAACAGTTCGCAGGATCGTCTAGCAGCTCCATCTCGCGAAACCAGCCCTCGCCTCAAACCGGTCGACGACGATCTACCGTCCTCATGAACCTGCAGCTTAACGATCCCACTATGCCATCTCCAGGTGAGATGGTCAACGAACAATCAGGTCTCTCAACTGCAAGCCCACAACCTCTTTCTGGATCCCCGTTGATGGGAGATCCGCATCATCATAGGGCACCTAGTCTGGGCGAGCTCCATCAAGAGCTAGAGGCTGAGCAGGAAGCACATGTGGTACGAAATACCATGTTTGGGCATGATTATAACTGACTGCTAACCCCACCTGTGATAGAATCGCCTCTTGCAGATGATCCGACAGCAACAACTAGAGCTTCAGCGCCTTCAGGCTACCAACCCCTCGAACCAGAACCAAAGTTCAGCTGTGGATGACAGCAGTGCCATCTCCGAGCGATCAGGTCACGGCACTCCTCACGCCTCGAGCCCTCATGTTTCGATCCCTCCTATCCCGACAGGTGGCTCAGGTTCCCGCTCCAACAGCCATCGTCACCCCCGAAGCTCGTTCGATCTGGCCCGCGCCGATCTCCAACGACGATCTCGCACACCCAGTCGCAGCGGCGCTTCCCCACGACTTCGCTCAACATCCATAGGTGGAAACAGTGAAGATTGGGTTCTAGGCGGTCGCGATGAGAGTGCATTTTACCAAGCTGAGACCCAGATGCTGGTTCGTGAGAACCAGATGCTCCGCCATCGTGTCCGAGAACTCGGTAAGCAAGACATAAGGCTTAGCTGGTTTGTTCTATATTAACATACATCCAGAGAAACAACTTACGGACCTCGGAACCGGCTCTCCGGTCGCTCATGAACCACCTCACCACTCACACTTGACGAGGTCTTCCACCGCGGCAGACAAAGAGGATGACAAGCCATCTACTGAAGGGGCCAAAGACGCCTGAGGCTCCAAGGCATATTTTAATTTTGTTCGGACATCAACATACGAAGCATATTCGAATTTGTTGCGGCGTTTGGCAATCACGACCTAGGGTATGACAGCCGTTTTTGAGTAACAGTTGGAATTGGTGCGAAACAAATATGGCGTTGGGATTTCGCATCCTGTATGATTACGATAAGGCTGATAAGTTGAGGGAATGGGATAGTCACGTACTTATGCGATATGATGTGGTTGTATGGCATCTGAAATGGTGTCGGGCGTATTTGGGGAACCGAAACTCATGACAGGCGTTTACTCTCTGCACAACGAAAATGGCAGCAAAGATAGACAGAAAACTCGACTAAATTGATATGATAAGTTTCCTCATTACTCCTCATAAGTTCGCGTCGGCATATAGTGAATACTCCCCGTTGGTGTGTCGTCATTGGCCAATTCGGTGTATATATCGACTTGACCGAATAGTATTTCTGCAGTTTACAACTCAACTTCAACAACGCCCATAATGCTTCGACCAGTAACACGGAATTTTTCATCCAGCCTACGAACCATTCAGAAGCACAGCTTCAGTTCAACATCAGCTGCGAGGGCCGATTTTACCCATGCTGTAAGTCCAGACTCAATTCGCCTCATCATAAGTTCCGTATCATGGGCCTGTAGTCCGGCGCCGGAGCTTCACCTCCCGATTGATCCCGCAACCGGATCACGAGGTGTCCAGCGGAGGACAAACCTCATTATGTTTGCCACGATGCATTTTAAATCAAGACGAGAACAGGATTTTAACCCTGTAGCAGGTCATTGGCGGCGGTGTCGTCGGGCTTGCGGTAGCCCGGCAGCTTGCGCAGAGAGAGGATACCTCCACCGTGCTCATTGAGCGTCACGATGCCATTGGCACAGAGACCAGTTCTCGCAACAGCGAGGTTATTCATGCGGGTATTTACTATGGGCCTTCGAGTCTAAAGGCGAAGCTCTGTATCCGTGGCAAGAACTTGCTCTATGAGCTCTGTGAGAAACATGACATTGGACATCGCCGTACGGGCAAATGGATCGTCGCCCAGAACGATGCTCAGAAGGAGACGCTCGAGAAGATTCACGCTCTATGCAAGAACGATCTCGGTGTCCCAATGCGATGGGTCAGCGGTGAGGAGGTGGAGCGAGACGGTGAAGGCGTCCAGGCCGCATGTGCGCTCGAGAGTCCGACAACGGGTATCGTGGACTCGCACGGCCTGATGCTGTGTCTCCAGGGTCTCTTTGAAGACGCGGGTGGTGTTTCGGCTCTCAACTCCCCCGTCGTGGCGATCAGTGCTCTCGGCTCCAAGCCCGGCAGTGAGGGCTGGCAACTCGACGTCAAAGATGCCGCCACCGGTGAGACGTCGAGTATCACGGCTGAGACGCTCATAAACGCTGCGGGTCTCGGTGCGGCGGTTATTCACAACATGATTGTCCCGCCTGACCAGCGCCAGGAGCTGTACTATGCCAAGGGCAATTACTTTTCGTACTCTGCTTCGCAGCCTAAGATCTCGCGCCTTATCTACCCCGTGCCCGAGGCTGGCATCGCAGGCTTGGGTACCCATCTGACGCTTGACCTTGCTGGCCGTCTACGCTTTGGACCTGATGTTGAGTGGATCGAGGACCCTAATGATTTGGCTGTCAACGCGGCACGGTTGCCACAAGCTATCACTGAGATTCAACGGTATCTGCCAGGCATTGATGCCACGGCCCTAGTAGCAGACTACGCCGGTATCCGACCCAAGCTTGCTGGTCAAGACGCCGTTCTCAAAGGCAAAGGGTTCCACGACTTTATCATCCGGAAAGAACAGGGATATGAGGGATGGGTAAATCTATTGGGTATTGAGAGTCCTGGATTAACAAGTTCATTGGCTATTGCCGAAAGGGTTCAAGAGCTATTGTATGGTTCCGCAAAGTCACTATAAAGTAAAGCACAAGCATCACATCACGCCACGTTCACTTATGTTCGATAAAGAAATCGTTTGAAATAGCAGTCAAGTACTGGTAAGTAGCGAAAGGTAGTCAGTTGAGACAAATATCGCAAACGCCATTAGACAAGTACAAACGTACTCAAGGTATCCTATGTTCATGCAAAGAAGCAACCGTCGTTATTGGTCATCACTTTTGGTAACAAGCACGATAACATTCCCCAAAAGACTGCCAGAAACCCGCCAGCGCCTGCAAAAAGGTTCGAATTCACACCAGTTTTCTTCTCTTCACCTTATCGAAACACTCGGACAAAACTTCCTGCTTTGTACATCGACGTGAAGCTCGTATATTCCGTTTTGTGCACCCACAAAACTATCGAATGTTAGCAGAAGCGTAGACGACCTATCGAGACCAATACTTACAGAATGCGACCATCCTCGCTCCAAGCCAACCCAGCTGTGTTGTCCGGTGAAGGCGGTACCTCAAAGACGCCGTGATCATCCTCCCATCTGTTTACGACCTGGTTGACAAGCGGTACTATGATTGAGGTGTCGTCTGGATCACGGTCGTTGTCTCTTTCTCTCGCCTGGAGAATTTCCAGAACGGTAAGATAGGATGAGTCCTGTCTCTGGCGTTGTTCTCTAAGCATTGCCACAGTTTCGCCGAGACTTTCCATCCAGCGTTGATCCGGCCTTCTCCCACCTTCTTGGGTATCGGAGGTCTCGCGTGGAATGGGTCGAGATCCGCGAAGTCGATCTCCAACTCGGTAGTTGCTCCCTAGCAAATCTCCCATAGCACGACCGATGCTACTGCTTCGTCGCTCATCAGACCGCCCAGCATCTTCATTGGCAATGGTTCGGCGAGCTGACCTAGCAGCCCAGAAGTTAGTCGGTCCACCTGTTGGTCTATCTTCTGATGCCGCCGCTCTTTGAGCCGCCCTCTCGCGACTACGGCGACCAAGTTGCATGGCTTCAAGTACTAACGTTTCGTTGGCAGTAAGAGGGGTGTTAAGCGTGTCAAGGGCATCTCCTCTGCGTCTAGAAGTATCAGTAGTACCAGATCCCAGGGCATTATCTCTTCGATCCCGGCGGCCGTCCAACAGCCGCGGGTCAATCGTGTTTCGATCGAGAATGTTGATGTGCTCAAACACAGGCTCCTCAATGTTAACAATTTGACGAACAACAAAATTACTCCTCATATCCGCAATTCCGACATGACCCCGGTCCTCAGTCCAGGCAAGCATCCCATACGGTCCTGGACAGAAAGCCATATCTCGAATAGCACCAGGGCCACTGTGCGGTCGTGAAGACTGGAAGGTTGTGATAAGGGGATCGGCGTCAGGATCTGCAAGAAGTGCAGCATTGAAGATAGAGATGGTGCCATGCTGGGTACCGACGGCGAGATATGCCCCAGAGTCGGAGAAACAGGCAGCAAAGCTTCCTCGGCTATCCGTCCTGTCGTCTTTCCTTTGACTCTTAAGGAGTATTCGCTGAGTCTGCTCCCATTGGTATGCAGCAGGCTCACTTGACCTGATCGCCGGTGATTCTGCAACCTTCTTCACGCGCTCGTGTATGTACAGGTATGGGTCGTCAAGAATAGAAATGAGGAGCCGTCCGTCTGGAGATATGAGAGATCGGTTCACAAAGTCAGGGTAGGTGATGACATCCAATGCCTCGGTCTTTTCCTTCTGGTCAAAATCGTGGAGGCTGACGAGCGTAACAGTCCGGTCGTTATTGGCCAATACTGCCACTGGTTCCGTGTACGCTTTGTCATGTGCTGGCAACGTCGTTGGTGGGAACCAGAGTGTAATGCAGTTGACCCGGTCCTTGGCCAACTTCATACTTTTCGCTATCAGACTCTTGTTGGACCGTCTGGCGCGTGACAGGAGGGAGAATATAGAATCCTCCCGGGAGTCCAATCCAAGACTGAGCCGAGTGTCTGGATCAAGTTCCGATGGGGATCCGTGGCTGTCATCGTTTCCTTCGTCGAGTCGCATCGCCACAAAATCGCCACTTTCACTCCCACAACACAACCATCCTTTCTCGGCGACGAGACATCGGGGCGCAAAGGTCAGGAGTTTGATGGTTTCGCATTCGCGGGTCGTTGTGTTCAGGCGTTGAACATGATTGCTGCCGTTTCCTCCAGGAAAATATACAATGTTATGCTTTTCGGCGCTAACAAGGGACCGCAACTGCCAGTGTCTGTGGATATCATGAGCATAACGGCGCCGGAAGAGAATGCATGATGACGTACTGCGAGCGCACGGGGATACGATAGTGTTTTCGTGATTGCTTCGAAACAAGGGCCTCGGTCGGGTAGTTTCTAGCAGATGTTAGTGGTGATGCGATGAATCAAGTCATGATTGATAAGCTTGGGATTCGCCTTCAGAGTTCAGGCGGGAAACATACTCGCCCTCGTCAACCGCCATCTTGATCCGCGTCGCTCCTCGAAGGGAGCGACAGTTCCGGGGGGTGGTTAGCCACCCGGTGATTGAATATCGACGTGGGGTTTAGGTGTGCAATGATATCGTCGAGCTCTCGGGTTCACCAACGGGAGAGGATGATGCAAAGCGGGTGGCACGTTGATGACAAGGCAAGGTGGGATGCAAACTACAGAAAGTCGAGATTATCAATTATTCGATTACGGTCGAGATGGGGCGCCGATTGTTGAACCGTGGTTAACAAATAAATATCATGGGCGGCGAGGTGTCGGGTGATTACTGATGTGAGGTGGGTTATGTAGGATGTGCGAATGACGTCTGGGTTGACAGGATGAGTGAGGGTCAACGGGATAAATCCAGGGCCGATCGAAGCTCACCAGCCAAACCCAGCTCCAGTCACTTGTTTACTACCTAACTAAGGTAACGTCTATCAGCTTCAGGAGCTCTTGGGCTAATGCAACATGAGTTTAGGTAGACAATCACAATGTACAAGCTATAATTGGCCATAAAATGACAGTGCACTGGACTATTCAATTACCACTCTGATATTTAGATGAACATGGTTTTTTTTGTTTTGGTTTTTTTCATGTGTCCTATGTAGCAGGCCAAAACGTAGTAGTGAAACTTCATGATTTTTTTAGATTTTTCCTCCCGATACCACGTCGTGGAAGTGCACCAGCCCGAAGGCTACATACCAAACAAAAAATGCGTTACATGAATGCGATATTACAGCAATAACTTAACCAAATATATATGCACCCGCTCATATCCTTAATCGTCATTTCTGAAACACAACTCTCCTTGACGATAGGGTAGATGTTGAAAATCTGCCTCGACGAATTGCACAGCTTACAACACGCCTGACCAGTCTCAAGCATCCCATCTTCAGCTTTTCTGGCTAATTAGTACGTATTTGCGCTACAAATATTTAGTTCAAGCTCCAAGCATATTCCCCAGAGGTTAGGTATATTTCCCTTCAACATGAATCAGAGCCGGGACTTGCCCGGTGACACCGAAGCTCCCACATCCATCCGCTTTAGCCAAACCACCGGGGGAGCTTCGAGCACGGTCGTCAATCACGTGTGCTATGTCAGTTTTTCTCAGCCATTTTTCTGGGGGAAGCACTTTGTCTCTAGCGTGCAGCGCGGGTCTTCTCTCTGCCTCCGATGATGTGGATCCCCATTGGCTCCGCAGGTTCGGACTTACGGTATAGCACGTCAAGCAAAGTCTGAAGAGTTGGATGATCATGTCTGGATCATGGATTTGATAGCTACACTACGACAAGCAAGACAATTGAGCTCAACAGAGTCAATTTCATGATGCGCTCAAAGTTCGATAGATATTTTTTGTATCTAGGCTAACTTCGATTGCCGGAAAAACGCCCGCCATCGGGAGGCATTCCGGAACCTAAGATAGCTCGACTCGGCGAGATCCTTCATGGTGTTTCTAGGTGGGTCGCCGAAGGGAATAACCATGGTCCGAACCTAGCCGGTAGTGGAGACGCCACAGTGCTTGCCTCCTTCCTTCGGCTTCTATGAGTGACCGGGGAGAGAGCTTTTCAAGTAAAAAAATTCGTTCCTCCCAATTCATCCTCCATCTCCATTCATCCTTCTTGTAAAACACCTCCCCCTCCCATCTATACTCCGACTCGCGCCTTCATCTTTTTTCTTTTCCTGTATTCTATACCCATATACCATAATCAAGATGTTGGCTTCGCGTTTGTCGAGAGCTGTGAGTACCCATGTTAAACCTCGACCGCTTTATTTCGACGCAAACTGACCAGCGCACCAGCTTCCCCGAGCTTCCCCCATCGTCGCTCGCTCAGCGGCCTTCACCCGATCTCCTCTGGCCTCTAAGTTCGCTCGTTATGAGTCTACTGAGTCTGAGGGCAAGGTCCAGGGCTCCGTGATCGGTATCGATCTCGGTACCACCAACTCTGCCGTCGCTATCATGGAGGGCAAGGTCCCCCGCATCATTGAGAACTCGGAAGGTGAGTTTCGCATACCAATCCGCATTTTAGACCATGACTAATAGTCAATTAATAGGTGCCCGAACCACTCCCTCAGTTGTCGCTTTCGCCGAGGATGGCGAGCGACTTGTCGGTGTCGCTGCTAAGCGTCAGGCCGTCGTCAACCCAGAGAACACCCTTTTCGCTACCAAGCGATTAATAGGACGCAAGTTCAAGGATGCTGAGGTTCAGCGCGATATCAAGGAGGTTCCCTACAAGATTGTTCAGCACACCAATGGCGACGCCTGGGTCGCTGCTCGCGGCCAGAACTACTCTCCCTCCCAGATTGGTGGTTTCGTCCTGAACAAGATGAAGGAGACCGCTGAGGCCTACCTCTCCAAGCCTATCAAGAACGCCGTCGTCACTGTCCCTGCCTACTTCAACGACTCCCAGCGACAGAGCACCAAGGACGCCGGTCAGATTGCCGGTCTTAACGTTCTCCGTGTCGTCAACGAGCCTACTGCCGCCGCCCTTGCCTACGGTCTCGAGAAGGAGGCCGACCGTGTCGTCGCTGTTTACGATCTTGGTGGCGGTACCTTCGATATCTCCATCCTTGAGATCCAGAACGGTGTCTTCGAGGTCAAGTCTACCAACGGTGACACCCACCTGGGTGGTGAGGATTTTGATATCCACCTCGTCCGCCACCTTGTCCAGGACTTCAAGAAGACTTCTGGCATTGACCTGTCCGGTGACCGCATGGCTATCCAGCGTATTCGTGAGGCCGCTGAGAAGGCCAAGATCGAGCTTTCTTCTTCCCTCTCCACCGACATCAACCTTCCCTTCATCACTGCCGACTCTTCTGGACCCAAGCACATCAACATGAAGCTCAGCCGAGCTCAGCTTGAGAAGATGGTTGACCCTCTCATCAGCCGCACCATCGAGCCCGTCCGCAAGGCTCTCAAGGATGCCAGCCTCTCCGCTAAGGAGATCCAGGAGGTCATCCTCGTCGGTGGTATGACCCGTATGCCCAAGGTTGCCGAGTCCGTCAAGAGCATCTTCGGCCGTGACCCCGCCAAGTCTGTCAACCCTGACGAGGCTGTCGCCATTGGTGCTGCCATTCAGGGTGCTGTCCTCTCTGGTGAGGTCAAGGACCTTCTCCTCCTCGATGTTACTCCTCTCTCCCTCGGTATTGAGACCCTCGGCGGTGTCTTCACCCGTCTCATCAACCGAAACACCACCATCCCTACCAAGAAGTCTCAGGTCTTCTCTACCGCCGCTGACTTCCAGACCGCCGTCGAGATCAAGGTCTACCAGGGTGAGCGTGAGCTCGTCAAGGACAACAAGCTTCTCGGAAACTTCCAACTTGTTGGTATCCCCCCTGCCCACCGTGGCGTTCCTCAGGTCGAAGTTACCTTCGACATTGATGCCGACTCTATTGTCCACGTCCACGCTAAGGACAAGTCTACCAACAAGGACCAGTCCATCACCATTGCCTCTGGCTCCGGTCTCTCTGAGAGCGAGATTGAGCAGATGGTTGAGGACTCCGAGAAGTACGCCGAGGCTGACAAGGAGCGCAAGGGCGCTATCGAGGCTGCCAACCGTGCTGACAGCGTCTTGAACGACACTGAGCGTGCTCTGAACGAATATGCTGAGAAGCTCGACAAGACTGAGGCCGACACCATCAAGGAGAAGATCACCACTCTCCGTGAGTTCGTCGCCAAGAACCTCTCTGGCGAGGGCACTGCCACTGCTGCCGAGATCAAGGAGAAGACCGATGAGCTTCAGGTTGCCAGCTTGAACCTCTTCGACAAGATGCACAAGGCCCGCGGCGAGTCCGGTGAGCAGTCTTCTTCTGAGCAGCAGTCTCAGGAGGGTGAGAAGAAGGACGAGAACAAGCCCTAAATGTCTTGATTCTGTGTTATAAAACTTGTTAAAATATCCGAGGAAGGAGAATCTGAGCGGCTTCGGATTCTCAAACCTCATCATGTATTCCCACTGTATTCATATCCCGCCTAGCCGCTTTTACACTTTTTACCCATGTCTTGTTTCAGGGTTGGCGGACCAGGCGTTGGAGCTTTAAAACCTCTATTGAGAGAAATCTTTGGTTGATTTTCGAGATGATGTCACGCAAAGGGGGCTCGTATTTGAATATCTGTATCATGACGTGCCTTTATAGGTAGATTAATTACACATCCCCCCTCAATGATGCTATCATCAATCCGATGCTTAAGTGATCGCCAAGTAACGCCCCGTTGTCTTCACTTGATAAATCAAACATTATTCTATCTACTGCAAAGAACCATACTGTTCTTGGTGGCAGTGTGAGCAGCTGCATAAGTTATTGGTATACTGTTGGTATATAAGGAAATATTATGATCGTAGTGCGTCATGACATCCATCCCCACGCAGTATTAAGTCTGTTTACACCATGCCAATGGATTGTTTTGGCCTTCTTTTTTCCATCTTTCTCACTTGCACCTTCAAGCGGACTTCCTCCATTCAGTTCCATCATTGAACGCGCAGGCTTCAACTTCGATGCGTGTGGTCCAGGCAATTGGAAAGTATCATATAGAGAGCCGCGCTGGTTTGGATCTTGAAGCGGTACTCTTTCGCCTTGACGAGCAGTGTCTGTAAAGAGAAGCTGTCGAGATTCGATTTCGAGCTCAGACACGAGTCGGGCTTTTTGGTCGTTTGTTTTCTTCTTGCTCCTCCTGCTGCTACTGCCGCTACTGCTGCTTGATGAAGATGGTGATGGTGACGGTGGTGGATATGTGGTGTCGAGAAACCAACCGCGCCGTTGCGCGAGACGGCGCTCGAGGATTTGACGGAGGACAGAGACGAAGAGAGAGACAACGAGAAGAATGATGGCAATGGCGATTATAGTTGCTGGATAAGGATGTATCGAGCTTGAGGGTTCAGGTCGTGAGTCCTCCGGTGGCGTTATTAGTGCTGGATTTTGGTCCATCATGTATATGAAGTATCAAATCAGAGCAAAATCAATACGAATGAATGAATGAATGAGCTTGCTGTTCGAAAGAAAAAATGAATGTGAGGCCAACAAAAAGTTAGAGAGCTTTGACCGCCTGGCGAAGAGGCATGACAAACATCTTGCGATCAAGGTTCAACCTGGGGATGAGAAGGAAGAAATAAATGGATCACATGGGTATCAAACAGGAGAAGATAAACAAACGATATCATCTCAGTCAAGTAAACTACAGAGCCAAGGTCGTGTCTCTCCCAGGAATGGAATGGAATGAGACGGAGTGGCTAGGTGACGTGCAAGGATCATCCCATATTTTCTGGTAGGTATGGTCGTATATATTTGCTATTACTGCAAGATTAGTATATATAGTCTATATCTAAGCGCAGGACTAGTAATCATATTGCCATTTTGGAGCTAGGCGCTAGAACGCTATGGCTGGTGGCCGGCTGAGATGTAGCGCCAGATTGTAAAAGTTTAGAAGATATAAACTGCGAGACTAAAAGGAAAGAAATCGAGGGGTTTCATTGATCACGTTCACGGAACATAATTATGCGACGCTGGTGAGAAAACCTTAAAGGTATCGAGCGTCCTACCAAGGTGAGTGCTACAAATAGCTTCACTTTAATCACCATGGTCGGCTCAACGAAACTAAAGCCACGCGAGAATACCAACGGCTCACAGAAATCTCACATGATCAAATTAATGTGAGTATCCGGGAGACTTGTATAATTAACAGCTTGTATTTCCTCACAATGATAACCATTCAGCATCACCACAATCTCCTCGACCCCGATATCTCCTTGCCTGGTCCCGTCTTCGCCTTCATCTTCTTTTCCTAACGGGATGTGATGGCGCTCCCAATAGTGTTGGCCTCAAAGATCAGGCAAAAACCATTTGAGGCTCCTTCTTCGTCCATCCCTGGGCATTTTTCTCCGGCTGGCCAAGTGCCTTCTCGTTTCGATGCACGGGTCAAAGGCTCCGAGGGCTTCGTATTACGTAGGTAAATGCGAGCATCATTCAATCGAGGAGGTACCTGCCATATAAAAGACTGCTTGTTGCCTGGAGAGGTGTTATTGCCTTGTCCCCACGTTACTCGCGTCTCGATCTCGTGCGCACGTTTGGATAAGAGATGGGATATTCGCATCGTAACCTCGAGGGATCACTTGTCTTGGGGTCCTGTCTTTTCAGTCCATTCGTTGTCATAATAGAGTTCTGGGGAATCCTGAGTTTGGCCTAGCGATAAGGTCCTGAGCTCACGCATCCAGGGCGTCAGTGCAGGTGATAGTCTGTCAAGTTTCTTCCTTCCCTGTAAACACAACTTCTCCGCTCTTGCATTGGGTGTTGTTTTGCCAAGAGGTTATATATACGTGTTTCGTTGTTGTGCCTTCTGAAATCCGCAGTCTCGAGCGTGTGCCAGTAGGTTAGGAGCCAAGCTCTGCGTTAAGAGTTGATGTAGAACATCTCGTTTAGATGCTTCTTTGTATGCGTTGGTTCTGTGATATGATTATAGAGGCACTCGCCCTAGCATATTCATTCTTTTCTTATTGTCTTGTATTAGGTGAAGTCTTGGAGGTCGCTGACTGGTCTTTTCTTGAGCGATGTTCGAGGTGGTCGCGCATAAGTGTGTCTTCGCTGTGTTAAGCTCTTTCGTTTTTCACGCGGTAAGTAAACAAGTTGTTCGATGTGGATGGCGTTACCTGCCAACACCCTTTCATAAACTTGCCCACCTTCCAAACTCGATCCTGTACTTGTCTCTCTGCTCTTGATGTTCGTCGTCCCCGGAGCGTGGCTCCTGAATCAGCCGTCTTGTCCCCCATCTTCGTGTCCTTCTTTTTTCTTCTTCTCACACGGACACGGTTACTGCTTTTGCAGACAACCACGCCATCTTGTTGACCGACGTTCAAGGTGCTCACGCATGAGTGTGTCTTCGCTGTCAGAGGCTCTTTCCTTTATTGCAGCTGGTAGGCGAGCAGGTCGTTCGATTAGTGCCTTCTGTCGATGTTAGTCTCCAGAAACTTGCCCACTTTCCAAAATGGATCTTGCACTTGCCTCTCTGCTCTTCATGCCTCTGATGTCGCTCTGAAGTCGGGTAGGAGCGGGAGTGCTCGCAGATGGGTGTAAAGGTCCGTCTCCCCCCCATCTTCGTCTTCTTCTTTTTTCTTCTTCTCATACCTTGCAGTAGGTGTTCGGGTCTTGGGACCTTGACACAGCCGTCTTGTTGACCGACGTTCAAGGTGTCGGCACAAGTGCTGCGCTCTGGGACAGCTTGCGCTAACCTCCCAGTGTCGTAGTAGGTTGGTAAGTCCGCGGCACAATTTTTGATTTACCATCACTGCTTGCAGTTTTGTCTACTCTCGCCGTTTCTCTGACCTGGTCAGTTGATTCGGTTCGAATCCTTTTTTTCATTGCATTCACCGGCTTGCTGGTGATGTGAAGAAGAAAACTTTGCCTTGTGATGTGTGATGTGCCAGTCTGTGATGTGAATGATGTTTGATGTGCCAACGCCGAATCATGTCTTCTGAGGATGGAACTTCGATTGAAGATGGACTTAACTGTGTATAAAGAGTGGAAGGAGAGTGTAATGAAATGAATGGATGAATTCAAGATAAAAGACTTCAACAAACACAAGAACAGGGAAACGAGCGAGGTGAAAACGTCAGTAGGAATACAGATGAAGAACTGGAGAGGCGAGAGATGGGAGAGATGCTGTATTTAAAGGAAAAAACGACAAGCTTTCGTGAGAAGAGGGCAAATGTCCTCTCGGTCAGACTTTGGCTTTAGGTTTGTCAGTGACTTATCGGAGGAATCCAACTTGCTCGCAGAAGTTTGTCTGATCCTTGGAGCGCCATGTCAGTGGTTGCAGAGAGGATGCTCGCGATATGGACGAAAGGATCAGGACAAGGGTTATTCTAAGACATTGTTCAACGCATTGGTAAAGGAAGACATCTGGTAGGAGTGCTAAGAAAGCCGCGACCTCGATAGATCGCTTCGTTGAGTATATTTTACTATGATCTTCCGAAACCGAACCATCCTCTCTTGGCCTGCTGTGTAGCTGGCGATTCGGCAGTCTTGGGTTTCTCTGCCTGGGCGGGTGCGGTTGCTTGTTGAGGCGCCCTGTCGGCGTAATCGATGTAGTTCCATGCCACATCGAGGAAAATGGGCTTCACAGGGATGACGGCAAGCTTAGGGGGGAACTCGACGATGTGCGACAGATTAACGCCACCAGCGGGGTACTGGTGTTGGGATTCAATAAGAGGTCGCTTGACGGCGTTTGATGTGCTCAGCTCATGGTCCTTGCGAAGGGCATCAGCGTGCACAATGGCACGGTGACGTTGGAGCTCGCCATTGAGAAGAGTCTGCAGATATTCAACAGCCTCGGTGGACACAGTTAGGCTTAGAGGAGTTCGGCCTGATGATCCATCAGATGCAGGTACTCCAGATAAAGACTCGTCAACAAGACCGTCGGCGTGGTTGATAAGGGCGAGTGCACCGGCTGCGTTACCAGAGATGGCATGCGAACGAGCAATGGCGAGCGCCCTGAAACAATGTCAGATATGAAAGCGAGGAGTTGGAGTTAAATGGGCTTACTTGAGGGCCTCGAAATATTTGACGTAGGCGGCAATCTGTTCGGCCAGTCCCTGGTCGTTGGCCACACCGGGCAGCTCCGTGATAGACTTGATGTTCTGCAATGTTCCATCGTATAGGGCAACCTTCTCCTTCAGCTTGGCCAGCTTCTTTCCTGTGGGAATCTCCTCGTGCTTGGCTGCTTCTTGAGCTGCCTTGCCCTTCCGCCTGCTCGACGAGCCATATTCCTCAGACGCTCCGTCGTGTTCTCCGGTCAGAGCTCGGTTACGGCCAATTCTCCAGCTAATAGTTTCGAAGTTGACTGCAGTGCGTGTGATTTGCAGACTTTGCATCCGGGGGTCGCCTTGTTCCACACCCTCGGCCCTCATCTCGTCGATTGCTTGCTTGGTAGCATCAACAGCGTCTTGACTGAGCATGAGGATCGCATCGTAAGCACCAGCTACCTCATGGGGCCCTCGTCCCCTGGGTTCGGCAAGAGTCGTGGCCAACCGACCCTTTTCGGCGAGTACAGCGCCCCAAGCCATCGCGATTTGCGCATCCTCGATGCTAACCTCCCGAGACCGCCAGGTCAAGGTCTTGGGCGCACCTTCAGCGCTAGCAATACCATCCTTGGCCTTGGCTTCGTCTGACTTGAGAATGGTGGGATCGATCTCGTTAATCTGCTGAACTAGGTTTGTATCAGACTGAGGGAACGCTTTTCGAGCGATGATAGGAATCGGGACAGTTCGAGGGGTCTGGAGTTGGTAGGCGGCATATCGAATCGAAGGATCAATGGTCTCAGTGAGCAGATCCTTGTAAAGATCACCCTTGGTGGCAGTTGCCAGCGCACTGTAGATGACACGTGCCGTAGCGTAGTTCCGCAAACTCGGTTCCCAGCTCTGCTTTTCGAAAGCGGCAGTACCGCGAATAAGGGAAGCATATGCGTTAGCCTCGAGGATGTCGGTTTGAGAAGCGCCAGATACGTCGGTCTGGGATAGGGCTTCAACGAGCTCAGTAGCGGCGCGGGTCGCCTTGTTGAGGCGAGAGGCGATGTGCGATCGAGTTCGGCCTGTAATGCCCTTTGTGTCACTCGTGTGACCGGATTTCATGCTCATTACCTGAGCCCAAGCCCGTTCGCTTGTAAGAAGAAGTAAATGGACATATCTGGATACCAGTGTCAGGCCAGTGTGGAATTCAAGTTCAGAATATGCCTACTCGTGGTTCTGTGCGATTTGTTCTGCCGTGACCTTGTCCTGTGGGCGAAACTTGCCACGGTTCTTAGTCGAAATGCCCAGCTTCTTGCGACAGCTCAAGAGTCGCTTGGTCAAACTCGCGTGGTAGGTCAAATAATCGCCGTAGAGGAGAGCCTGGTCGCGGCCTTGGACAACGAACTTGGTGATGTCCATAGTTACGATGACGACGAGGGCGACTGAGCGACCCGGTTGCGAGATAAGCAGATGCAATTTCCGATTCCAGAAGAGGGCCTTGAAGCTCCGTGTCGAGCTGATGCGATGGCTGACGAGGTGAGGTCGATAAAAGGCTGGATGAGGCTTGACGTGGAGGTTTAGCGGGGGATCCAATTCAGCAAGGAAGGTGGGCGAAATGGCGGGGCACTTTTCCTCATCCACAAAATTCGATTAATTGTCTTGTAAATTGTTAGTGGCGGCGCAGTTCCTCTAATATACGACAAGCACATATAAAGTTATCTAATGCTACTGTTTACTTCACGAAAACATAGAAACACACAGAGCCTGTCCAATTCACCCTCCACCTCTAGTTAGCAGCCATTGATTCTTCTAATGTCTGATAGGATAGAAGCTTTGGTGGGCAAAGAGTCAACTTACATAAGCGTGTCAGCATCATGAGTGATCGGTCCATGATGAACTGATTGATAGCTTAGCGGGGATGCATATCAATTCTCGGAACACGTACTGTAAAAGCATGCTCGGGGATCCTTTTCACATGATTTAATGAATTCAGGGTCCTCTGAACTCAGAAACAGCCACTTGTAAGACTAGTACGGTATCAAGGTTCAAACCCAAAGGGTGGTTCAGTGATTCGTGTTAGTGGTGCCGTGCATTCGATAGTGTCAACATGTCAGGAATTAACTTGTAATTTCTTGAGTTTCTCCATTATTGTCAGTCTAGTCTGCCCCAGAATCGACAACAAGTAGTGGGAACAAGATAAATTTTACTGGTCAACAAGTAAAGCTCTTCCTTGATATTGGGATGTAGTCAGAATTGTATGTGAAAAAAAGCCTCGAATGCTTCCCGTTGTTGATCATGTGCTCACAGAGCCCACGGTGGGCGCCTTAAACTAAACCGAGATAGGCAGAAGGTGCCCACCTTTTTGACGAACTTCTGGCTGCGTGACCACTTCACTTCGATGCTGAGAGTGAAAGTCACGCTTTGTCACGCGCCAGGGGACGTGCTTCTCCAAATCGACAGTGACTACAACAGCTTCTTCAACCTCGACTCTCTCTCCGGTTTCACCTCTATAATGATAAAAGGTTCAAAACTGACCTTGACTCGGCTGCGATAGAGGTTTGTTAGATCTTTGCATCCCAATTTCTTGTCATCTCGTGGAGCTGGAGCTGAGCTGGAATTTCTGTTCCCTTCTTCGCCCCTCGCCCGCCGTTGATAACGAACGAGTGGCTTATCATCGCATCGCATCGCATTACATCGCCTTTTCACCTTCAACATCGAAACACGATTCATCGGCTGGAAACGCACTTGAGCGCTTCCATTTCGCTCGTTGCCTTCCTAATTTTCTTATTTTGTATCTGTTCAGATACCAAATAGTCACCTGACGGTGGAATTCTGTTATGAGAGTTGAACCTCTTCTCATGAAACTGACCCGCACAACACCTTTCCTGAACTGCATCCTGCACGTAGCCGCCTGCCACCCGCGGCTCTTATAAAGAGATGGCTACAAATGGTATGTTTTATTCTCACCCAATCAAATTCTCACCTTCTTTTTACAGCCATTTCCTTGTTCATCGACTATCCGTATTTGTACTATATCTAACTTTATCAAGGTCAGCCATCTCGCTCCGCAAGCGGTGTTCCATCATGGAACCCGGCTGCGTTGTTGCAGCCAAACCACAGGGCAGCCTCAAGTCCAAATCTCGTGAATTCTACTCAAGGACAATATCCTCCCTCTCACCCCACCCAGAGATTACAGCAGATGCCCCAAATGAACAACTCAATGGTCTTCCAGTTCTCGAGCCCCACTGATACGCCATCTGCTGGCCCTTCTAGCCGATCATCGACTCCCGGTAGCAGTTATGCAAATGGTTTCAATGGTACAGGTAACTTTATTGAGCGCATGAATAATGTTCAGCATCGCTCTGCTGTTCCTCAACCAAAGCGACGGAGGACCGAGGACAGTGATGGTTTTCACCATATCATGACACCTCCAGTCCAGGGCGGAAGTGGTATTTTGGGACAATATGTCACAGAAAAACGTCAAGAAGGAAATAGCGCAACTGCATCACCATCTATGACAGTTGATCTCACCAGTGGTATGTCCCGGCCTAAGATTGTCCAGGGTCCTTTGCTAACCCAACCAGGAAACGATGACGACGATGTAGTCGTGCAAGATCCTCGCGAGGAGGAAGTATGTTATGGAATGATCAAGGCTACGTTGAGTTGTAGCCGAGTCCCTTCGCCGAAACCGGGTACTCAAAGCGTCTGGGGTCCAAGTTACCGACCTGCTATCAAAGTTGTGCTCAAGCGCCAGGTAGGTGATGCGTCGTTCAAGATACAAGCGTACGACCATACCCGGCAAATCATTGGGCTGGTTGAAGTTTCAGGCGCCCGTGCTGTTGCTCCTCTACTCGACTCAAACATTCATCTGAGAACAGATGTCCGAATCCCGCCTCAGCGAAAGGAGCCTGGCGAGGAGCCTGGCCAGCCGACCTCACGATCTTACGTCCTTGATATCGTCATGTACGGACCAATCAAGTATGCGAGGAACGTAGGTGCACACCTGAGCAAATTTGGCCAGAAGCTGCTGGCTCCTTACCTTGTCCAAAAGGGCATTCGCGTTCAAAACCCCCACGTTCTCGAGTATCGCCCTCCACCCCCGAGGTCTTATCCCTCCAATTCTACTACCGATGGCCAAACTGCCTCTTACACCAGTACCATCACCAACCGAACCGTGGAGGAGATTCGTTCAGAAGTTATGGGCGTCTTCGATTCTCTTACGCGAAACGAGGACTTGCCGGAAATGGAGCCTAGTTCGGACATTCTTACGCCTCTGCTTAAGCATCAGAAGCAAGGTTTGTTCTTCATGATGACCAGAGAAAAGCCCCGAGAGGCGCACGCTCAGGAGCAGACCATGGTTTCCTTCTGGCAAGACAAATGGGGGCCAGCTGGACAAAAGTTATACTTCAATGTCATTACGGGGCAGAGCCAAGCCAGACCACCAGCAGAAACTCGAGGAGGAATCCTGGCTGATATGATGGGTCTTGGCAAAACCCTGAGCATCCTGTCTCTGATCACAACATCCACCAACGCAGCATACGAGTGGGAGCGGAGGGCCCCTATCCAACCAGAAGCCCCAGAGCAGAAACCGACGAAACATGAAGTTCTCTCGCAGCAGCCGAGCCTTGCTTTGACCCCATTGATGAGAAACGCCAAGACTACTCTGCTTGTTTGCCCTCTCAGCACGGTTACAAACTGGGAGGAACAAATCAAGCAGCATATTCGGCCTGGTACTCTCAACTATCACATATACCACGGACCGAACAGGATCAAGGATCCAGCGAGGCTTGCCACCTTCGATCTCGTCATTACCACATACGGTTCTGTATCGAACGAGCTCAGCTCTCGTCGGAAGAAGAAGGAAGGTCAATATCCACTGGAACAGCTTGGTTGGTTTAGGATTGTGCTGGACGAAGCCCATATGATCCGCGAACACAGTACTCTCCAGTTCAAGGCCATCTGTCGTCTGCAAGCGGACAGACGCTGGGCTGTTACTGGCACACCCGTTCAAAACCGACTGGATGATCTGGCTGCTCTACTGGCCTTCCTTCGACTCCATCCTTTCCACGATCGAACCAAATTTCTTCGATATATCGTGGAGCCCTTCAAGGCATGCGATCCTGAAATTGTGCCCAAACTACGAATCCTCGTCGATACAATCACGCTCCGTCGATTGAAAGACAAGATTGACCTACCTCCCCGAGAGGACCTTGTGGTGAAACTTGATTTCAGCCCAGAGGAACGAGGCATTTATGAATTATTTGCAAAGAATGCGCAGGATAGAGTCAAGGTACTCGCTGGAACTAACAATGGCCAGGCACTTGGTGGCAATACATATATCCACATCCTCAAGGCAATTCTGCGACTCCGTCTTCTTTGTGCTCATGGCAAAGACCTACTCAATGATGCCGACTTGGATGCATTGCAGGGAATGTCGGCAGAGATGGCAATCGACATTGATGATGACGACGATGATGATGATAAGCCAGCACTTTCTGACCAGAAAGCACACGAGATGTTTACTTTGATGCAAGAAACAAACAACGACGCCTGCATTGAATGCAGCAGGAAGCTTGGTTCAAACGAGAGTTCCAACATTGAAGCCGAAGGACAGGACGACATTCTGGGTTTCATGACGCCCTGTTTCCACGTTATCTGCCGAAATTGCATCAGGATGTTTAAGGAACGAGTCAAGTCTTTGTTGGCGCCTGGTCAGACCAGTGGATATTGTCCAGTCTGCAATGCGTATGTGAAGCATGCATTCGTGCAACTCCACCGAAGGGAGGTGGACGCGGAGCATGACGGTCCAGCCAAACCTAAGTCACGCAATTCTGTCAAGAATTTTGACAAATACGACGGTCCTCACACGAAGACTCGCGCCCTGATTGAAGATCTTTTGAAATCCAAAGCGATGAGCGAGGCGAACCCGTCTGAACCTCCATACAAATCCGTCGTTTTCTCAGGCTGGACTTCTCATCTTGATCTGATTGAGCTCGCTCTTAATGCCAACAATATCCATTTCACCAGACTCGACGGTAGTATGAGCCGCACACACCGAACTACAGCCATGGACAGATTCCGCGAGGATAATACTGTTCATGTGATTCTCGTATCGATCATGGCTGGTGGTCTGGGTCTAAACTTGACTGCTGGAAACAGCGTATATGTGATGGAACCGCAGTACAACCCAGCGGCTGAGGCTCAGGCTATCGACCGTGTCCATCGGCTGGGACAGAAGAGACCCGTTCGCACCGTTCGATACATTATGCGGGACAGTTTTGAGGAGAAAATGCTCGAGCTTCAGGAGAAGAAGATGAAACTTGCAAGCCTCAGCATGGATGGTCAGAATAGGAGCTTGGACAAGGCGGAAGCGGCCCGGCAAAAGTTGATGGATCTGCGAAGTCTTTTCAAATGAGTGATGAACTATCCAGTCCATCGGAGTGGATCTGGAGCGATAATGACCGCATGGAGCAGGCGTTTTGGTGTGTTTTTTATTATTTATTTTCTTATGGACCTCTATCTCAGCTCACTGGAGTGAGCCGGTTCGGGCTCGAGTAGCATCATCCTGGGGCGTGAGCGCGCAGGCATCATGGGTTACTTTACGCGTTCTGGGGCAAGGCTATACACCTGGCTCTCACGAGATGGCTTTCTTGTTTGCATTATGGGATCACGGACTGGGACGGCATGAGCGTTGAGTGGCATGCGATACTACAAAATACAACCCTGGGATTGCTATATGGCGTATCTGGGGATCGGGCTTTTCCTATGGGCAGGTAACGGAGCCTCATGATATAGACTATGAATTTTTAAGCACGTACTTCAACCCTTAAAGTTTTAGGCTTTCTCAGGTGATTATCAAGGTTGAACGATTTGGTGGTATCTTATTTTCACGATGATCCCAATCTACTAACCCCTATAACGCCTCTCTTATCATCCTTTTGTCTAACAAGTTCCTCGCACTCCTGTAAGCTAAGCCGACTCTTCCTCCTGCCGCAGACCAGCATACTCTGTTCCTTGGTTTGCAGTACTCAAGCGCGCGCAAAGACTCAGCAACACCACTGTCTCAGTCGCCGCGTAATGATTGAGCGCATCGAGCAGAATCTGCAAATGTCGACTAAAATTGCCCTCCCACTTACGAATGATCTCAAAGAGGTTATCGATGCGGGCGTCGAGGTCGCTGGCGCCGGCCGAAGCGGTGGAGGCGTCATGGTGAGCTGATGTTGAACCGCGCTGGGTCGTCTTTGTTATTTGGAAGCGCTTCCACTGGTCTGCTGTCATGGTGGTGGGCTTGTTGGAGCCTGAGAGATCTGGGTCTGACTTTTCGAGCTCGCGGGTGAGCCAGTTTGTGTAGGCGGCGAAGATTGTGCAAGTCTGCATGAGTTTGGAATGGATCTGAAGATGAAGAGTTAGTTACGCTGAGATGTGAAGTAGAGGGATGAGACTTACCCTCAATAGTTTGCTGTTGGTGAGCATGCATTCCTTGAGGCAAGTATCCAGAAAGTCAACATGGTCCTGCATCAGCTCATCGACAGTCCGCGTTGGTGCCCCCGAGTTCGAGTCCACGGTCTCATCCTTTGTCTTTAGGCGCGACATGAACTTGTTCCAGTTTGGTTCAATGACTTCAGCTGTGCAAAAGTAGAGAAGCTGCTGAACAAAGACCAACATACGGGCGCGAAGCGTCCAGACACGTCGCTTCCAGATCTCGAGTTTCCGCAAGGCGCCTTTGTGTGCCCAGCTGATGCCCCGAGTCTGCGTTTGCCAGGTAGTTGAGAGCTGAGATTCGAGGTAGCGTAGGGAAAGGAGGTAACGGAAGAGGGCCTGATAACGCCAAACAGTTTTTCGACTGATAACGAGGGACACAGGGAAGGGAACTGAGTAATCGAGTTGTAGTGATGTGAAACCCACAGCGTTCTTGTCGTTCTCGATAGGCTGGTTGGCAACAGGCTGTAGCGACTCGCCCTGTTCGATACCCGTGATATTCACAACACGCTGCAAAGCCTTAGTGAGAACAGTCTCATTCATTTCGACTTTGACATCCTCCTTGAACGGGTCAAGGGAGACAAGGCTTCCAGGCTGACGCAGGACAAGATCCAGTAAGGACTGCAGCTTGCCGGTGTTAACAGACTTGACAGGCTTGCGCAACTCAGAAGCGCCCAGCTCGAGAAAGTAGGAGAAGTAATCTGAAGGGTCGAGGAAGAAGTAGTGCTTGAGCGAGCGTAGACGCGCGGGTAGAGCGTGAGCTGTGAGGAGGAGTTGCATGAGGGACTCGTTGGCATGAGCGTATGCGTTATTGACGTTTTCAAGGAATCGGTTGTCGTCGAAGGAAGCTGGAACATCTTTTGCGACCTTACTGACATCAACGCCACCACACTCACGGACGACATTTAAGTACTTTCCAGCTAACAGGACCTTGTCCTTGACGCCCTCAAGTTGTGGAGGAACGTCGTGATCGCGTATTGTGTATCGCCTCTCCCAGTATTCGTCGGTATAATCTTGCTCCAGTCTCTCACGACGGATACTCTTTTGCTCCTTGATGAGAAACTCGGCATGAGGGTCGTGAATGCCACCATGATGAAGCCATTCGTTGAGCATGACCATATAAGGCTTGCTTGCATCCCGCAGCAGGGTCGTTAGCAACGCTCGAGCTGCTGGGTCGCCTGACAAAGACTCCAAGCGTTTCGTGATTAAACCAAGAACCACGCCACCTTTGTATATCTTCTTGCCTGTCATGTTTCCTGGTACTAGCTCGCCTCCATCTCGAAGATTCTCTAGAATGTTTTCGAAATCATCGGCACTATCCTCAGATTCATCGGTCTCATCATCATCAAGTAGGGCGTTCTTTTTCAGCAGCTCATGAGCAAGCGAGTAGAGTTGTAGCATCATCTGGCTGGTGGACATGGTATGGATATTGAGCACATGTACGGTGAATGAGTCGCTGGTAAGGAATTGTGTCTCGAGCTGCGCAACCATGACCAAATAGTCTTGTAGGAACTTGCGTATTGATGCGCAGAGAGCGTGGTTCACGGCGCCAAACTCCTCACGACTCTGGACATCGACGAAGGCCTCAAGAGCAGAGTAGTAGGTCGCCATCTTGAGCATTGACTGTGTCAAGTCCTGTAGACTCGGGTCTAGGCCAGGCAGCGTCCTGAAGCTAGGCCCAGATAACCTGTCTCTCTCCTCATTGGGGTTATATCCTTTGGCGAATCTGATGTATTGTCCTTCATATCCCATGAAGACAAAGAGGAGGTCCTCTACTATGGCGGCTTCTTGAAGCTCCAGGCTTAGTTCACTTAATGGTTTCGGTTGAGGAGCTTGTGGGACAGTCGACGCAAGAGGAGGGATGGATATTCGAGAGGCAAGAGGGGCTGTCGTATGCGGGAGGAGGGTCACTTCGGGGTTCCATGGTGCTTCACATAGAGTCAGTCTTGTAGTCTTTTTGCTGATAATTTGGAGAGGAGAGGCAGACCCTGAGGAGTCTCAGCTCTTGACTGACGAGCTTCGGGTGTGTCATGTCTGGGTGCTTTTGACGCATTTCTACTTTCTGAAGCAGCATTCCGTCGGTGTGATCGTTCTGGGCTCGTGTTTCGGGGCACTGCGCGCTCAAGATGAGCTTCAAAGGTACGCTCCGTCACCCTCCGCGACTCAAAGCGACGCTCTTCCTCATTACGACTCGAAGTCCTCGGGTTCCCTGACGCAGAGCGTTTATGAGCATTCGAGAAACTGGACTGAGCAGACGAAGGACCCTTGCGAGATTCGGAGCGCTCGCTCCTGAGGTTGGCCGAGACGCGGGGCCTGTCGTCGCGGTATTCGTTGGCGCTGGTTCGGCCCGATGCTCGTGGTGCGCCGGATGCCATTGTTTAACCGGGCTACATCTGAAAAGAACAGCTCAGTGAAGCCCAGTTCTTGTTAGGGTGAAGATGGTGTTTTGCGGTTGAGTGAGAGTTGTAGATTGCAGGTGGTTGATTTGGGGGAGCTGTAAGTGTGTGTGCCCAATCGCGCGACGAGGGTAGACGTGACGTGGGGTTTGTTTGGTTGCGTCGGGTTTATATGACAGCAGCTACCAATAGCTAACTACCTATACAAATAACACTCTCAATAGTAAATGATGGTATATATCATGGGGAGTCTTATAGCAACTAACAATTCTATTGATTGGACTAAACTCACACAGGTAGTTGACAATATCAATTAAGGCATGCTCATTAATAGGAAGTCGGTATCTCTTATTCACTACCTATCCAAGGTATGTTGAGATGTGGCGGTGAAACTGTGGCTAATTACAGCACCTCCCACCCACTAACAAAGTGGAAGGCTCCAGCTCTGAGTGCAGCGCGGCTACGTAGGCGGACTGCTTGCCTGGCTTGGTAGAGCAACTCCACCAGAGCTCGCATCCTCATTCCCATCATCCATCTCCATTGACTTCCTCCTTCAGCCTTCCAACTTCCGCCCATCTCGGCCCCCCACTCGGCGAATTCGACCCTCCCTCGCGAAATAAACTCGTTAGATCGATTTAGACAGTTCTGTTTACGAGCTTCGTCTCTCCGTATCCCACTGGAATCATCCGCCCTTCTCTAGCCTAGCTATAAACACCACACACAAACCGCCAAGATGTTTATGGCAAGATCCGAATACGGCATGTTCTCCCTGATCCCTCTCGAAACTTTATATCATATTATTGCTTTTGGCTATTCGAACCTTGGCTAACCTTGCGCCAGACCGAGGCATCAACACCTTCTCCCCCGAAGGTCGTCTCTTCCAGGTCGAATACTCTCTCGAAGCCATCAAGCTCGGCTCCACGGCCATCGGCGTTGCCACCTCCGAGGGTGTCATCCTCGGTGTCGAGAAGCGCGTCACCTCCACCCTTCTCGAGACCTCCTCTGTCGAGAAGATCGTTGAGATCGACCGCCACATCGGCTGCGCCATGTCTGGCCTCCAGGCCGATGCCCGCTCCATGGTTGAGCACGCCCGCGTCGAGAGCCAGTCCCACGCCTTCAACTACAACGAGCCCCTCCGTGTCGAGAGCTGCACCCAGGCCATCTGCGATCTCGCCCTGCGCTTCGGTGAAGGTGCTGATGGTGAGGAGACCATCATGAGTCGTCCTTTCGGTGTCGCTCTTCTCATTGCTGGTTTTGACGAGGATGGCCCTCAGCTGTTCCACGCCGAGCCCAGTGGTACTTTCTACCGCTACGATGCCAAGGCCATTGGTTCCGGTTCTGAGGGTGCCCAGGCCGAGCTACAGAACGAGTATCACAAGGTACGTTTACAATATTGCGCTTCCTCCCAACAGCCAGACTGACACTTTTATAGTCCTTGACCCTTACAGACGCAGAGACCCTTGTCCTCAAGACATTGAAGCAAGTGATGGAGGAGAAGCTGGATGCCAAGAACGTGCAGTTGGCCAGCGTAACCAAGGAGAAGGGCTTCAGAATATACACAGATGACGAGATGGCCACGGTTGTGGAGCGGCTGCCGGCCAACTAAGGATGTTACTCATGAATCAACAGAAATTACGAATAGACACAAGAGAGAAACTTGATCTTGGGGCATTTTAACGGGCGTATAACCGCGAAGTCACCAAACAATGTATTCAGGGAGTCATTGATAAAGGCGCCCACAGCCTCACAGGAAGAGGCCAATATTATGTATCATTAATGTATGGGTACTCACCACATGTGGTTCCGCCAGACTTCTAAGATTGCTCATCTTGAATGCATTTCATAGTATCGCTTCCATCTCTTTCTCCCCCTTTCCAGTCCGGAATGCGCAATAGCTGCTGTCCGTATCCAAGATACGGACCATGAAATGATGTCGCATTATAATAACATAGAAAACCACAGTACCCATCCTATATAACACACCTACTTTCTCCACACATCATTTCAATTGTCATCCTTGAGATCAAGAACCTCGAGATCTCGTTCAACACTCAACAGACCCAGCGCAAGTGAGGCCCGTTCTGCCTTGGGTATTCGGATGCGCCGGACTTCACCAGTTTCGACTTCATGTATGAACCGGTCGATACCTCGTGGATTCTGCCACCTTGCGACAGGCACCGGTTCAGTCTCTGGGGCGCGGTTGTAGGGAGGACCACGACCCAGCTGTGCGGCTTTCATCCAAGAAGATTCACAACCCGTGGCAATGCGCTCTGCTGATTGCCATCCTGTTAATCGAGTAATGTCACGCAAGTGGCGTATGACCCAATGCCGTTGTTTCTCATCCTGATACTGAGGTAGGGTTAGTGTGATGTTTTAAGTTAAGGGTTAGAACCAGTGATATGAACATACCTCGATAGCTGCCACGAATAGGCAAAAGCAGCTCTCAATGAATGCCGCACTAACCAGAGTGGTGATCTCCGTTGCCTGCGAGACATCTTCTGACAGGCCAGCTGCTATTCGACCCAGCTTATTCGAATATGGACCTGTCTGACGTGCTGATAGCCCAGCTGCCTGCATTGCCGCTGGGGGCATCGAGGGATGGCATCGAATAAGATTGATCATGCCCATGTAGAAGTTCATCCAGATTCCGGCTACGGAGAACGTCCGATATTGCATCGTCATACCGAACGGTGAGTCTCTCTTATCCGAGAACTCAGGCTTTAGTGGTTGGAATTCTGACCCTAAGCTGCTCTCGTAGGCCTCGAATCCCCGTTTGATAGACTCCCACTCATGCAGAGCAGCGTGGTAGTCCGCTTCTGCATCATGGTCCTCAGTGGATTCACTCTGCGGTGATGTTTCCTTGGGCGGTGTAAATCCTCTTGGAACCTTGAAATTTCCATCCGTTGGGACAATTCCAGGGAAGGATGGTGGTGAGCTGTTCCCGGCTCCCGGAGAAGGTCCCCTGGCTTGGCTCGCTCTTCGCTTTCGTGAAATGTCTTTGGAGGAAAAGTCTGCAAGCCGACCAAGTAGAAGCATAAGGTGATCGTACGATCCATATCTTTGGTTTATGAGTTAGTATCGACAACCTCATACATATCGAAGTCTCACGTACATGGCTTCGAGTTTCGAAATTGGTGCCCGTGGTGGACACTGAGACCAAGATTCGTAATTCATACTAGAATAGTAAGCTCAATGTTCAAAGAGTTTGTGCGTAATAAAGACTTACAATAGTCTAGTGCCTGCCAGCATGCTTTGATACACATCCATTTTGCAGTACCACCAAAATAGATCTCGTATGTTTTCGTACTGCTCGATATCTCTGTCAGTCACTGTGTTCGACAGGTCAATGCTTTGACCTTCGCCGAGCCCATAGTCTTCTGCTGTCATGTTCTGGCCCGAGATAGCATCTAGTAGGTTGTAGTCCAGATCGTTGAGTTCGCTTTGGGATGGTATGCTGAGACCGGGAAAGAAGCTATCCATTTGATTTTGGTTCTGTGCATCTTTTTCCGCTTGCTTGAAACGCTTGACTGGTAGGTATTTCCTTGACATCTGCCTGAGAGGTATCTCACTGAATAAGATTCTGGCTCCAAGTAGATGGTTGCACCATTTTGTATGATCCGACGACCAAACTTCGAAGTATGATAATAGCAGAGTCGCGGCGACTGTTGCTGGCTGTGTTCGTCTAAGTGGTGTGTTGACGTTTTTCGCTATTCTGCGGATTGCCAGATGATAATGCTTCATTGCAGCTGTGGCCGGTATGTTTTGCAACTTGGCTATTTGCAAGGCACCCAAAGCAAGCATGGAGTGAAGTAATGCCGGGTGGTTCAACGATATCACAGGGAAGGTGTCTTGTAGACAGTTAGCTTCGGACAAGATTTCTTACTTAGAAAGGTATGCGACTCACAACTCCAGAGGTTATTAGCCCCTTTCGGGGTAGGGTCGAAGGAATTCTCGCCAGTATGGTCGAACGGGTGCCTCTCATACAACGACATGCTTGGCCCGGTAACTTGGATGAAGTGCATGAAAATCTGCAACATCACAGGGTCTTTCAGTTCCGTTATTCGGGCTGTAGCAGTATAGTCGGATAGAATATTGCACTGGGCAAATGTTGAAAAGGTTCGAACTCGAGTGCCGTTTGAGTCCCAGGTTCCATTGAATTGTTTCATGACTGGTCCGAGAACCTGTCGGGGATCCTGAGTCTCGTCGTCCGATTCGCCCATCGAGGCATCGTCCTCAGGCAGCTCAAAGTCGTCGTAGTTGACATCAGGCTCCGGTGGTGCTCTGTTTAACTCCTCCATCCTTTCTCTCTTGATGGCCATGGGATCTGTTTGGCTACCACTCGCGTAGGGTTGGCCGTGTTGTCCATTGGATGGAGCTTCGGCGTAGTGTTGCTGAGGATGAACCGCCCTAGCATATGACATAGGGGGTTCGGGAGGCACCATGCCATTCGGTTGGTGATACGGCTGAGGGCCTGTTGAAGCGTTGAAGTCATACGGATTTGGAGGCATTGCACCTTGTCCGTGGACGTAGTGTCCGTAGGGTGCGGCTTGGGGTCCATGATAGCCAAATGAGGGTGGCTTGGGAGCGATCATAGGCAAGGGGCCTTGAGCTGAGGTTTTTGCTTGTAAGTGGCCGACAAGATGTGAGGACCCAGGTGGATAATAGGCAGGTCCAAAAGGACCTCCCTGTATCGCGCCCATTGGGTCCTTGAAGATAACTCGTTGGTTGTAACCCTCGCATTGGCGTTTCGATTTAATACAGTTGTTGCATATCGGCCTTCCTTCGTCGCATTTTATCCGGCGCTTACGGCAAGCTTGAGAGGAGCTTGCGTTAGTATCGTTACTCGAAATACGCCTATAATAGAAATATTCAGTCACTCACTTAGACATCCGGTCTTTGTTCTTTTGCGAATGTTATTCCTTTTGCGATCTGCGTCATCTCTGCCATCATCTTGCTGGTTCGAAGTCGCAGGAGCCTTCTGGTTAGCAGTTGATGATGTTGGTCCAGGGTCTCGATCCATGATGGAGCAGTCACGGTACACGATTTCCTGATTTCTCGGTCCACGCAAGTCTCTCTATAGTGGTTGGCAGTTTCACATGACGGTTACTGAGTGTCAAGTTGGTGATCCAAAGTTCAATCCTAGGCCATATTATCGGACCACACTAGTTGTGTAAGCTGCGGATGGCCAAGAAATAGATTGCCGACTGGAGATAGCCTCGGCTCTGTAGAAAGGAGGTTAGAATGAAGTGAACGTTCGAGCAAGAGGCGGTGGTCAGAACAAATTATAGCATAGAGGGAGACAAGACAAATGGGTCACAAAGATATGACCTCAACATTAACAGAATAGAGAAGACGGGAGGGTGCATACAATATGATGGACTCAAGGGGGAGGAGTAAGTGATGTAGTTCGGCCCAAAATGTGGGAGAGGGCCCGGAAGAAGTCAAAGCAAGACAACGGCTCAGAGCATGGATTCGTCTATGGGTTATGGGGAAGCTTCTGGAGGCAAGTGATGGAGCAACTGAAACATGCTTGTGTAACGCGAGAGTCGGCGGTTTGCCAATTCAACTGGGCCGTCGGAGCGAGAAATGGGCCTTGGGTTAAGTCTGGCCGGCGACAGGGACCGAGGCAAGGGTAGGTGACGAACTTGTACTCAGTGCTTTGTCTTGCCTATTTGCTAATGTGAAGTTTGGTAGATGTTGTCTGAGTCGGTCTGTTGTCTCTGATATGGTTGCTTGGTCTTTCTTTTTTTCTTTTTCTTTTTTCTCCCTTTGTCTCTCTATACCTATATCCGAGGAGATGGATCTTGTCCTTCTGCCGCGGGGTAGAAAGAGGGGCTCAGTTGATCGACTGTAAATAGAGCGAGTGATGTTGTCCCAAAATTGTCCAAGTTTGTAAGTGGACTGGTGAGGAACGAGAAAGGGCCGAGGAAGGGCAGCGCGTGCCGGAGTCCTGGAGGAGATATGTACCGTGCCCACCGCCTGTATGTAAGTAGCTAATTAAGGTAAGGCAAAGTAGAATTGACCCAAGTTTTGAGATACCGGTAGGATAATTAATGTTGGTGCAAGTCGGGCAAGTATGGATGGATGTGTGGAGTGGACGAGGATGCTTGGTGGTTTTCCCCCGTATACTGTGGGGGGCTTCCGGTGGTGGTGATGGTGATGGCGCCCCGAAGCCGAAATTGCCTGGTGAGGTACACAGTGTTCAAGGCTCAAGGCTCAAGCCAGATGCCGGATAGGTCTAAGTCAAACTACCAGAACCCGGTTTTTGCGTTGGTAAGCAAGGCTTAATCCACCAAATGAGCCTATCACGAAGTAAAGGGCAGCAGGGTCGGAGCGGAGTTGGTGAAGTGCGGCGTGATAAGGAGAGTGGAGGGAAACAAGATGCCGAGTCCCCGTGGTAGAAATGCCGGCGAGATTACCTACCCCAGATCTCCCGGACCTACTGTAACTGTACTTTGAGCTCAACAGAAGCAGGCAGGTCGAAACCCCGGGTAGCCTTATCTTCCAGAGGGTCAAAACAAGGGCGATTAGGGCAAAGAAAAGCAAAACATGTGTGGGTTTCACGGAGACAACAAGTACAGTATTTCTGCTGCCAGTTTGTTTGTGGGAGAAAAGGATCATCAGTAGCAGCGGCTTTGAGGCACAGCAAAAAGGAAGCCATCTCGTTTATATTTCTGTTACCGTATCCGATGTGAAATAAAGTTGCACACTACGAGCACTTGAAAGATATCTGTATCAGAACCCTTCAACGGTATTTTGTAAATTATCAACACTAGATGCCCAACGGCATTCGAGTCTATTGTAGTCTGTATGCAGCAGCAATCACGATCAGCATCAATATCTCTTCTCTCATGTAGTTTGCTCTTAGCACATGACAGGGGTTTACCTCCAACCAAACAGATTAGAAGCTCATGAGGCTAACAACATCATATTCAAATATCATACTGTGCTATACTGTAATCTCATGGATTCATTTAATACGCGCTTACAGAAACTGCCGCTTGTCATTCTGCAGGCGTCAAAAGCCAAGACACTAAAATCCATCACCGCTCGCCTTAGCCTTAGCCTGACTCCGGCCTCCATGAACCAGGTACCACCAGTCGCAACAGTCCAATCTGATGAATGTCTCAGCGTGCGAGTGGATTTTACTCCAGGAGACGGGCAGTTGTGTCTAAAACCTGGCAGGTTGCAGAACTAACTTAGCCCGAATGTAAATCCCGTCTTGAGACGGAGAGGGATGCGAATAGAGAGATCTATCACATTTGGATTTGATCCAGGCATTTAACTACCGGTACTGTAAAGACTGCCTACGTAACTACAGTAACGTACACATACTGGAAGTTACTGCAATCAAGTCAAAAGTTTGCTGCCAAGAACGGACAATAATGAATCACAAGATCACCCAACGTCAACGCCGCTATTATTAAGGAATGAAGGTTAGCTTCCTGACTTAACCTTAACGATACCCGCTAATTCCGATCCTAAATCAGCTTCAAGATCCATTCACATCTACAGTTTGCTTCTGCATCTAATATTCTTGAAGACAAGCACCAATCTTGGTCCCATATGATTCAACCAAGACAGCACAGCACCCCTTCGCATCTGCATCTGCATCTGCTCCTGCGCCTACAGTACACAGTGTCTGCCTATTCTTATTCTGGCAATGCCAGCCCTAAATAAGCCTCCCATGACGATCTCACTGCACACCATCTCAAGTCCTAGACCGCCCTCTGGCTGGCTCAAGTTTTAAGGGGCAATCTAAGTCACCAAAAGCTTAACGAATATTCTTTACTAATATCTCATGTTCATGCTTATGAGCTCATCCTCCTCCTTCCAGATACAAACTACTGTCGGGCCATTCTCGGACGGGTTCTTCCCCCTTCCCGTCCGCCGGAGCCCCCGAACGAACGGCTGCCAAAACCCAACCTTAACTTATTAGCAACCTCCCTCATCTTCATGTTTGTTACACAACACCATGGAGTCTAAGCCTCTTCCCTCTCCGCCACGCGCCGATATCGACCGCTTCCAACCCCGTTGGGCCGTCGGATAGGCACTAACGAGCTGAACCGTTGGTCGGTGGCCTTCTGCGTACCGCACTACACTGCATAGTATCGCCGCATCATTTACAGAACAGGCTCCTAATGCACCGCCGAACTACCCCTTCCAGTGCAATTGATTCTTCTGTACGCTTGTAACCAACGTTCCTTTGCGCTCTCATGATCCTGGACTATTTGACGCAAATGCCAGCTAACCTAACTAGGGATGTTGGTGTAACACAAACAAAGCACCGTGTTGCACATCCCTCGTTTCCCGTCTTGTCTAGAATCTTTGGACGCATGTCATGTCTCTTGCCAAGGTGTGACCATGGCTGGAACACACTGCCTTTGCGCAGCCTAAAGGTTCTCTGCATCATCTTTAGGCCGTGAAGGGGTAAGGGGCCATAGTCTCATCCCTGAATTGTTTGTTATTGGGAACCTATCCTTGCCGGATACCATGCCGTGAATCCCCGCGCAGGACTGTCGTTTCCTCGATGCCGGACTGTGAATGCTCTCATCCTGAATCGACTGAAGTTTTCTGGATGACGACAAAGACATGTCTAAGACTTTCTCAGCAGATGTTGACCTGGAGAAGTGTATTCTCTGCTCCAGTCAGTTGCACAGAAGCCTTTGAATAACGTCGTGGCGATCATGGCCTCTGGAGGCCTACTGTTCGGTATACTTGTGCCCCATGCTTTGCGTGCTTGTTCCACGGGCACGAACTTTGGATGCGCACTTGGCCTTGAAGCAAGAGTTCTGTAAGCACAGCAATGTTCTGCCCCAAAATGTGAATGCCTATTTCCTTGAAGAATTCAAGCAATCGGATTACAAGTCTGCAACACGTTGTTGGGTTGGGTCTTTTCCAGGCCGCTAGATAAATGGTCAGTCTCTCTTCAGTATTAGCTCCGACTCCTTCGGGCACATTCAGTCCTGCGAGGACCTCGTGCTGTAACGCCACGGCATGGAAGCTTGCTTGGCATCGGCCTGGTACCTGTCGTGCTTTGTGAATCTTCAAAGTGGACGACGCCACCTTGATCAGTGCAGACCTAGACCCTGATACGACTTGAGCATGTGCCTCGTGTTCAGATAAAGCACCCAACAAATCATCCATGAATGGATGTCCATTCGCGGGAAGTCACGCCCACAGCCCGGAATCGTGCATTGTTTAATAGATGCATGTCCTCGGACGTGGGTGTCATTGTATCTTGAATCGGGACTGAGTCCAAGACTTGTCGGATATTCGAGGCTTTGCGATCATCGCAACCTGCGATCATCCGGCACATGTGTATGCCTTGAGGCTCTTTGAATGTGGCGAGTGACCAATATGCAATGGTACCAGCTGCGAGTCAACCTCTGCACATAACCGCTATCTTGAATGACACAATACCCGGCTTATGGCATAATTCATGCGCGGCGATGGATGACAGATATTGAGTGATGAGCCAATCTGTGGTAAGAAGCCATCGTATCTAATTCTTATCGAAACTCAGGTAGATCAGAACGTGAAAATCACATGTATATCTGAAGCCTTGTAAGCTGTTGGTTGACAGAGGCTTTGTTAGTTGTTGCGATGGAGAGTCCATCCTCTACATCCCCGAATTCAGCGGTCCGCACAAACTCACTGAAGCTTTCGTGAGGGACCCAGGAAGACCTTCAAAGATCTAGAGCGAATATAAGGGCCACAGGGATGATATTGTCTCTTACACAAACTCACATCCGCCGATTTAGGTGGAGAATGATGGTCATTCGGGGAGACGGGCAGTCTCTTCCGCCTGGAAAATGGCATGACAGGCTTTGGCTTACCCAGAAGCCGTGTAACATCTTTCAGATCTCGATTATTCAACCGTGATCTAAGAATCTCAAAACACATGGTTTTGAGAGCATTGTAAGAACGTGAGTTATAGCTCGTGTTGAGTGACGTCCTCTTCTGGTAGGCGCACGGACCATATATGGATCGGCCCAGACTTTCATGGGTACGTACCTCAAGCAAAAATTCAGATCTACGAAAATTGTCAACCGCTTTATCAACACAGCATCAACTTTACCATTCCAAGTACAATCACAAACATTCAAAATGTTTGCGGTTCCAGGATGGTCTGTATCAGCCGACGGTCTCAAAGCTGAAGCACCCTCCAAAAACAACAGCGCACCTGGTACCAAATCCAAGAAGCGCAAGCGCAACAACGCCGCTGCAGCCTCTGAGAATGTCACACCTTCAACTGTCGCAGATCTCTGGGAATCCGTAATTGAGGGCAAGAAACCCGAACAGCCAAAACCAGATCAGTCTGCTAAGCGGCAGAAGAAACAGGGAAAGGGAAAGCGTGGTGACGATGAGCAGCCCAAGGACGACAAAAAGGATGGCGAAGATGGCGAGGCCCAGCCCAAGCCTAAGAAGGAGAAGAAGGACAAAAAGCAGAAGCAAAAACAGAAGCCCGCGGAGGATTCTACAGAAACTACCGCTTCACCTGCAAAGGACGCCATCGCAAAGGCACCACCTCTGCCTCCTGCTCCCCCCAAACTCACTCCTCTACAAGCCTCTATGAGAGAGAAACTCATCTCAGCGCGCTTCCGCCACCTCAATGAGACGCTCTACACCCGCCCCTCCGAAGAGGCATACAGTCTCTTTGACGAGTCACCTGAGATGTTCGATGAGTATCACGAGGGTTTCCGTCGCCAGGTCAAGGTTTGGCCTGAGAACCCTGTCGACAGCTTCCTCAAAGATATCCGCGCACGCGGCAAAGTCCGCCAGCAGGGTAAAGGCAGACCTGGAGCTCCTCCCACCCCTCTCGCCAAGACACCGCTGCCTCGGACGCAGCAGGAGTGCACCATCGCAGATCTCGGCTGTGGTGATGCTCGCCTTGCTGAGGCTCTTCAGGCTGACGGCAAGAAATTGCGCGTCAATGTCAAGAGCTATGATCTTCAGAGTCCTAGCCCTCTTGTCAACAAGGCTGATATTGCCAACCTTCCTCTCGCTGACGGCTCCATCAACGTTGCCGTCTTCTGTCTCGCCCTTATGGGTACGAACTGGGTTGACTTCATTGAGGAAGCCTACCGTATCCTTCACTGGAAAGGTGAGCTCTGGGTTGCCGAGATCAAGAGCCGCTTTGGTCCCATTCGAAACAAGAACGCCCCTGTAACACACAGTGTTGGCAACCGCAAGAAGAATGCCATTGCTGGCAAGAAGGGCGCCAAGGGCAAGGGTGCTGATAACGATGCCGAGCATGACGAGGACCTGGCCGTGGAGGTGGATGGTGTGGATGATCGCCGCCGAGAGACCGATGTGTCAGCTTTTGTGGAGGTACTCAAATCACGCGGCTTCGTCCTTCAGGGAGATCGCGAGGCAATTGATCTGTCTAACAAGATGTTTGTCAAGATGCACTTTATCAAAGGCGCGTCACCGACCAAGGGAAAGCATGTGAAGGAGCAGGAGGCGCCCAAGGGCAAGAGGGGTATCATCCGCAGAATAGACCCCATCGATGAGGAGCCAGAAGCCAACGAGGCTTCTGTTCTGAAGCCTTGTGTTTACAAGATTCGGTAAGGGATGAACAGGCAAAAGGGGCCATGGTGAAAATTTATAGATAAGTTACTGCAACGAGCAATACCCGCACCAAAAGATGACGTGCAATTCGTACTTCATAACTGGCGTGTGATTCATGTATCTTGTTACTCCTAATATCATTTCACGTATTTAAAAAGGTCATACATGCATTCCCTAGCAATTTCCCCTATAGAGAATGAAATCTTTCTATCCGCCCGTTACCACACGGGATGGTTGGACACATCTATCATTATGCTCCCACCTTATGTTAGTCATTTTCCGTCCTGGCCCCCATACCGTCCAATGCGAGTTAGTGTTGACGCTGTGAAACTCGTCCCGAGTCAACGTGAACCTAGAAGAAAATCAAACTGGCAGCAACGTCTGGATTGCCGTCTGCGGCCTGAAGGGCCTGGATGGCTTGCTCCCGAGTGGCGCCCATCGAGACAAGACTCTCGATAGCTTGCGGCGAGATATCCGTTCTCGGAGCAGCGGGCTGGGCAGCAGGTTGGGCTTGAGAAGCGGCGGGAGGGGGAGGGGCAGCAGCAGCAGCAGCAGCAGCAGGGGCTGGTGCAGGCGGGTTGGGCTGCGTAGGGGCGGTGGAAGCTTGTTGTTGCTGCTGGCCAGGAGGCAGAACGGCTCCGGAACGTTGTCCAATTGTTGTGCCATCAGGACCAGGCAAAGTCGGCTCCTGTACAGCCGCTGCCTCCTCCTCCTTAGGAATCTCAGCCTCTCCCAAGAAAGGAACTTCTTCGCCTTGAATGATTAACTTGTCCTTGGCTAGATCAATGCTGGCTTGGTATCGCTTCAGCATGTCAAGACCGAGCAAAAGATCAACTGATTTGCCCTCCATGACAGTGAAGCTGCAGGGCAGGAAAAGGTTTCCGACCTTGATCTGAGCCGAATGGACACGACCGATGATGTTTGCTGTTCCAACGCCACGAGCAACACCTGCAAACCGGGTATCAACAAGTCTCATAATTCCACATGCCTCGGCACATGCAGGAGACATAATGGTGGCTTGAGCGCCGGAGTCTACCAATGCCTTGACTTGATGACCGTTTACCTCCACATCAAGGTAGAGCATGTGGACTCTTCCGAAAACTAAGTGGGTATAGGTCAATATCCAGCCTGGAATTAATGACATTCAACAACTTACCTTCGGGATTGTGCTCCATAGCATTCTGTAGGTTCTCCATGACTCTTTCCTGTCGAATCATCTCTTCGATCCTCTTCTGGTTCTCGACGTTGAAGGGGTCATCATTCAATCTCTCGATCTCTCGTTGCCGTTCCTGGCGCTCGCGTTGCTCTCGGTTCTGGCTGTCGTGGAAAATCTGTGCGAAACGAGTGGGATCGTCAACCGCACCAGCCAACTCAGGGTGTTGTGACTGAAGCTGCTGCCTCAACGCAGGTTGGCCGAGGATCTGAAGACGGATGAGCTCAGGATCTTGCTCGTTTCCACCACGTCTCCTGGGTTGAGGACGCCGAGCTTGCTCCGGTACACCAGTACTGCCTCGCATATCTCTGACATGCAGAGCCAACATCTCTCCATCCGCAATCTGCAACTGTTCCATTGTCTGAGTATCATCGGAGATGAGGCGGCCGTTGTGGTAGATGTGTTGCGAGGTCGGAGGAATAGTCGATTCTGCCTGGATAGATTCGCGGAGCGTAGCCAAGGTCATATCGGGAAATATCTCAAGGGTGAGCAGGCTGTCCTGCTCCCCAGCTTGGGGATTGAATATATTAAGGGTAATGCGCCTGTTTGTCAAAAGTTAGTATAGCCGAAGATGACGTAAATATGTTGAGGTAGTGGACGAACATTGTAAAGTGTCTCCTGCTGCCCTTTTGTTGTTATTTCGAGTGTGTATACAGCGGACAAGAAAGACGTCAAGGAGTCCTAATAAAGTGGCTGGTCGCTAGGCGAGCAGACGAGGGCGCGAACGTGGCTAATATAGCCCAGACAACGAAGGCGGCAGCTCCCAAGGTACCCACGATATGGATCCTCAGAGGATGGAAGCCTGAATTAAAGAAGTCAGTCCTCAAAGTAAGGAAGATATTGAAGATAAAGGTAAAGACCAAGTGAAGGCTGAATAGAGAGTCGAGTCAAGGGTTTAGTGCAGGAGGTTGGTTGGTAAAAAAAGATCGGAGGGGAAGTTGAAAGATGGAGATGGAGATAGATGCAGGTGCAGGTGCACACCTATGAAGTTCCGAGATAACTACTGGCTGGAGCTAAGACAATAGAAGGTTGTGAGGGGCCGTTGCTGGAGGGGCAATCTTCCATTTCCATCTGGGGCCGCTCCGCTAGGTCGGATTTTGGATTTTGGGTAGTGACAACAAAAGCCTTGTACTTTATTGTACCTAACCTTTTTGTAAGCGTGCTGCAATAGGATCCCATAAAGCTCCTTACTTCCTGCATATGTCAAGGGTTATCATAGAGGCGGGATACGGTAGGATTGTTCTTACAAAAATTGTTTCACGGTTTCATCCTTACCAGGGCTCAACTTACATCATCCTCCGCCCCTCCCTCCTGTTCTGCCCTACGATCAATTCAGACCTCTGAGCTAGGTACTTGACTAAACTCCCCGCCATTTATTGCCGGGTTCAGTACTAAACTTCCTTATGACCGCCATGGTTATATTCATCTACATCTTTCTGTCCAACCAAAGTGTGAAGGTTGGCCCAACTATGGCTGTTTCCTTAGGTAGTTATCAATTGCAGCATATTTCCATTGTATTGACAAAGTACCTGGCTAGGAACGACTGCACGTATTTACGCGGTCAGGGACCAGGCGACTCCTGGAAGCCGACGGAACCCTGTCGACGCTTACTATGGCTCGATAGAGGCGGACAGGACAACGGAGAACCAGGCGACATATTGATGACGAATCGATGCTCCTAACAACACCTCAGGTTATCAGGCGGACGCTAAGGATAGAGGGAGTAATAACATAATTCCCTGCATACAGGTTCAATTGAAGACGGTAACCTGATCGTATAGACAGACTTTGATATGAATAAACAAATACATAATGGAGGACCTAGCACAGAAATTGACTTGGAAAAAAAAAAAGTAGAAGGAAAGCAAAAAAGACAAAGGTCAAGACAAATACAGGTGCAGGTGCATCGTGCCTGCCTGTTTGTGATTTATAGGGACACAACCTAAGGTAGAAATCAAGATGAAAAAAATTGGTAGCTTCTCTTTGATTGAGCGTGTCTAGGGGGGCTGGTTAGTCCGAGTTTGTACTGAGGTGTAATTATTGTAACTTACCATCCTTAGTGCAGGGGCCATGCTACTGCAAGGTCACAGTTAGCGAATCGAACTTACAGCCTTTAGAAATTAACTTACATCTTCTCTGTATCGTTTCAAATGACCAATGTGTCCCGAAGGACGGAAGGAGCGCTGCTATTCAATAGTGTATACCCTTCGTATCTCCTTCCCCTCACAACAACAGTATAATAATACTAAAGATAACAACACTTAAAAAAAAAAAAAGATAATTAAAAACACCTAAGAATGCTCTAGGCTCATTAATTTCTTCTTTTCTATTGCAAAAGCCTTTCCACTTGGATAACTATCTTATATCGATCTATTATAACAGTCTGGCTTATACCAGTTATAATAAAAGCGTTACTTCCCAAGACTTTAAGTATAACGCGCTTTGCACTTGATCGAAATTATAGGGTTACAGGCTCAAAATTAACTTAGGTCTATGAGGAAGAAATAAATAGTGTTTCAGTGGCGTTATGTGCCCTATTGCTAGAGGGTGGTGGGGCCTTTTCCCTAACGTAGCCAAGATGCTGCACTACACCTGGACAGCCATCTATATAGATAACTTGGCCTCTCAAGCTGTTTCTTAATAATGTAGCACTTTCCGATTGATGGAAAGGTATCTTGATACTCTCATTAAGATACCTATAATCCATCGTCGCCAATGCTAGTGCCAGCATCACCTATGACCGTCGTCATGCTGAATTATCCAAGAGTATGAGACCATGATGCTAAGAGCAAGCTGTCGTAAACTCATATGTTCCCCTTCTACCGAGTCTGGTACTTTCGTCAATTCAGTCAGTCTTTTCGGTAGACTGTGAGCGACAGTTTGACCAAAGCAATTGCACTACTAACAATGGCGCATCAGCCTGACAATTTGGTCGTTGGTGTTATTTGTTGGCCTCATGTTCGGTGCTCTTCTAACTATGGTATAAGATCAATTTTTTATTCGGGTTTGGTATGGGCAGGTGCGAGTTAGGGCAGGCGCAAGGAGGGAGGCTCCTGCCAAGTTCGTTCGTGAGGTCGGGTCGTTCCTTCCCAACTAGGTCAACCATCACTGAATCACTGCGCCTGGTTCTGCCGTCAGGTTTTTTATTTTTATAAAATACATCATTATACGCCAATTCGACTCTGAATCACTGGGTCTTTATCGTTTTCATCTTTTTTTTTTTCTTCTATCTTTAAATTATGTCTCGTCCTGAGATCGTGGGGAGTGATGCCCGCTGAGAGAATACCAGTGGAACTTCGTTAAAGACGGAGAAGACTGGCTCGCCCTGCTTGGTAAGTACTGTCTATATCCTGAAATTGTGCTTGTGTTTCGCTCTGAGAAAGACGACCAGAAGCAATCGATAATCGACATTCTGAAGGGGGTGGAGGCAACTCAACCAGACGATCCCCAATGCTTCCTCGATACCCTGGCGAGTTTGTATCGTTTAAAGCAAGTGCCTCGATCCTAGTTGAGCTTTCCATGTGAGCGAAGCGTCGCGACGGACTCTATATGAATGTCCTTCAGTTATGTCACTGTTTCCGATCGCTAAAGAAACTTCCGAATACAAACAACAGTTATATCTCAATAATTAAGTAAAACAACAGGATGGGTTATTAATGGCAAGATCATCTGGGCATGCAAAAGTGGCTCGGCGGTTGCTTCAGATCTTTGCCAAGTGGGTTCCAGATAGCTAAGAATTATAAGCAGTTGCCAGTCTTATCGCAGAGCGTGTCTAGTCAATGCGAAGTTAAATCTAGCAAAAAGATCGACAACACATGAGGTCTATCTTTCCAACCGTGCCCTTCACATCTTAATAGACATGAGGTTCAATGGAGCTCTAGCTTCTTCTTCATCCCGAAATTGTTCTCATCGTAGTTAGCCAACATCTGGGATAGTCTAATATCAAAGTAGCGAATGATCAGTGGGCTGAACTCATGCACAAATGCGGTTACTTATTATCTTGTTATTCACACATCAAAGCATCGCTACATGAGCACTCTAGACACCTGGGGTCGTTTGACACAGGTGAGACGTTTGATGAAAAAAATGAAACTCAAGAAAAATGAAACGGGCACGAATCTTCTTGAATAAGAAGGCTATTTCACACTAAATACATGAGAGGCATCAACACTATAGTCAATAAGGTGGTTCCTCCATGAAGTAATCATCTAGTTAATGCATGATGGGGAGTTGGTGATGATGTAGGAGAATTAGAAGCCACCCATTCTTCAACCCTCACCGTCTTTGACTTGAGCTTCACTGCTACAACTACTTCAGGCTATTTTAATCATTCTTGCATCAGACCACAGATCATAGACTCTAGACTTAAGGCCCATCTCTTAGTTCTTTCTTCGTAAGATATGATTTATGGTTGCTAGTGCCAGTGTGCCGGCACTGACCGTCATGCTGGCCTAGCCGAGTCTTGCAGGGCGAGGAAGATACAGTCCTTATACTGCTGGGCACATGCGTCGTGTCGCGTCAAATCAGCTACGCGTGCAAGCCGAGCATCCATTTCAGGTGGGTAGGGAGTTAAGTGAGTGCCGTATCATGAAGTTTTTTCTTCTTCTTTTTGTTCAACTCAACCATCACTGAATCACTGTCCCGTCTTTTTCTTTTAAAGAAAAAATAAAAATCTACCTGAATCATGGCATCCGAAAAGACCATGTGGAACGGGTGGAACTTCGTCGAAGACAACGAAGATTGGCTGGCCCTATTCGGTACGTATTTGACCATCCTTACCCTGAGTCCTCGACTACAAAAACCTCAAGCGATGGGAGGAGGAGAAGAAGGACGAGGAGAAGAAGGAGAAGCTCAAGGCCAAATTGTGAAGAGTTTTTACCATCTTTATGGTATTGATAAACGCCTGGGACGGGAATAAATTCGTAAATAGAGACTGGTAGCAACCTCGTCCATCCCTGCTATTGGATGTTGGCATTTCGCAACTAATTTACCCTACACAATTGATAGTGTTTCGGTTTGTGCCCAACATCATTGATTACGCGCCCGTTTTTAACAACTTATCATATTGACTGTTACCTCAATTTTATAGCATCTGCAAACTGCCGCGTTCTCTGTTTGCCTGCCTTTGCCGCGGTCACGCGACCACGTATGTCATGTGCCAGACCTAAGCTACCACTGGTGATGGAGACGGAACAAGCTCTCCCCGCTCATGAACCCATCCTGACGAGTATAGATGATAGACAAAATTCAACGCCCACCAGAAGGCCATTTCAACAACGCCTTCATTACTTATATACCCCTATCTTGAAAGATATACTCTCACATGTTCCCGAATCTTATCGTCACATCCGCGGAAACTGCCTACTACTGAGCTCTATACCCACTGGCCCCATTCCGGCGACGGCCTGCATCATCCGATCGCTCGGCATTCGTGGGTCCACCAGAATTGAACGAGCAAACAGGATTCCCAACGGTCAAGATCCTTTTGTCCCATGACGTTTATTCACCAACCAAACGAGTTCGTGATTCAGTAACTCAGCGACCCAGGCAAACATCCGATTTTGGGCTATCGAGAACACCAAACCGCTCAACGACCAACGCTCTAAGCCTCCTGTTGCGCCTACAAATCCTCAAAGTGCACGGGCGGGCTTCCAATTCCTCTCATCGCATCATCATATGATTTGGAGATAACTCCAAGTTCACCAATACAAGCTCAACACAGGACTGTCGAAACCACAGGGTTATCTGTAACAGCCCTCACTACACGACAAAGGCCCACAAATACCACCCTGCAGCTTTATTCTGACGACAGACTTATACTGAGGCAGTGCCTCTGAGTTCGCTGCTGTCAGACCAGGGTCATCTCAAAAGTTCACTCCAGCGCGCCTGCTCGAAATTTCAACCTCATGGGAAGCATGGAAAAGAAGAATAATGAATTCGCCACTGCCGCCAGAGATATGATCTTCTCTGGCGGCATTACGGAGGACAGGGACGCGGACTCTGATGGTGGCGCCATTGACGAAGGAGACGCGGATGAGGAGATGGTCAATTCCAAGAGAAACTTTTCTCAAATGAGGATCCAGAAGAGAAACTCGGAAGCTGGCCTTCTGAAGAAGGTCATCCCCTTTCACTGGGCTCCTATGCTCCAGCCCCTGACCGAGAACGACATCGACACATGTGTGACTCTTGAGAGTGTCGCACTCTCAGAACCCCGGTATAGGTCACCCCGCGAGAAGGTAAGTCATGCTAGCACTCTAGATCTGGCCATTTTGAAGGGCGGCGCATGAGACCAGCCCTCGTGTGCTAACCGACAGACATAGATCGAGTATCGCATCCGAAAGTCCGGAGGAATCTGCTATGGCTTGTTCAACACTGTTAAGCCAAGCGATGTGAAAAATCTGTCCATTACGACGATGCAGCACAGTCGATTCGTTGAGGGAGGTCGTGGCGATCAATCCAAGCATGTCATGTTTGCGCACGTCCTCGCTACGCTTGGAACCCACCCAGTAGTCACTGATGCGGATATGGCCATGCCCGAGAATTGGCGAGATGCCAAGGCATGCAAAGGTTCCCCATTAGGCCACCAATCTTCAGGGAGAACAATTTGCCTTCATTCATTCATCGTGTGCCCGGAGGTTCAGGGAGTCGGTATCGGAAAAACAGTAATGAAGTCGTATCTTGAGCTCATGAATGAGTCTGGTATGGCCGATCGAGTTGCCATAATCTGCCAACCGGTAAGCAGCTGCATAAAGCACCTTATGCATACTCATGTACTCATATTAACACACGACATAGTACGCCATCCAGTTTTATAAGTGTTTTGGATTCAAAGACCTCGGCCCAAGCACAGAAGCCCTTGTAGGTCAAGGCTGGCATGCTATGGTAAGTAGACTCTTAATAGCGTCGGTGATATGACTAACATTCGTCAAGGTGCTTGAATTGCGTGGTCCCAAGAGAAAGACCAAGGAGGAGCCTACGAAACCCTCCAAGGAAGATGCTAAGAAAAAGGCCAAGGAAGAGGCTACACAGTCGAAAGCTAAGAAATCACCATGATTGATTTCTGCAGGCTTGTTGCAGGCATTATGGGTTGTGCGTATTGTGAGTCTCAACTCACAGGAAGCCCCAGGTATTTGCTTCATATTTTTCACACAACCAAGATATTGTCGAGACAGCCAAATCATCTACAATAATGAGATAGCTGGTCTATAAAAAACGCATTTGCGCATTGAATTTCATTTTTGATTCCCATTCCTCTATTTGGTGACCCATTTTAATATCATAACATCGTTCCTTGAACCCATAGCATTCCACATTTAGTCGCTGGCCTTGTACTTGATGCGGTACTCCTCAGTTCGCTTAATGTCATCCTCCGACGCAAAGCTCTTCATACCGGCAATGATGTCGTCGAGGGTAAGGATAGAGAAAATGGGAATGCCGTACTCCTTCCTCAACTCGCCGATGGCGCTGGGGCCAGGCTTGGTCTCATCACCATCGGTGGCAGGGAGCTTCTCCATGCGGTCGAGAGCAACGACGATACCAACGACAATACCGCCCTCCTTTCGGATCTTGTCGATAGCCTCCCGCTTGGCGGTACCAGCAGTGATGACATCGTCCACGATAAGAATCTTCTTGCCCTTGAGGGGAGCACCGACAATGTTGCCGCCCTCACCGTGGTCCTTGGCCTCCTTGCGATCGAAGGAGTAAGACACACGGTCGAGGTTCTCGGGAGCGATCTCGCCGAGCTTGACGGCGATGGAAGAGGCCAGGGGGATGCCCTTGTAAGCGGGACCAAAGATGATGTCGAACTCGAGGCCGGTCTGCTGCTGGGCCTCGGAGATGGACTTGGCAAAAGCAGTGGCGATGGCGCCAGCGAGACGAGCAGTGTGGAAGAGACCAGCGTTGAAGAAGTAGGGTGAGATGCGCTTCGACTTGAGCTCAAAGCTACCAAACTTGAGGATCTCGCCGGCGATGGAGGCCTGCAAGAATTCTTGCTTGTAGGGGGCGAGTTGAGCAGACATGGTGACTCGATTAAAGACGTCTGTATATAGATAAGAGAATAGAAAGTAAAGGACAGAATTTAGTTAAATATTTCCAAAGCAAAGTTTGCGATCCCCAAATCTGCTCAAGTGAGTGGTGTTGAGCCGGACCCTTCTTCGTTCAATGTATGGCGGCGGGGTTGAGGTGGGGTGAGATCCAGATCCAAAAGTACTATGTACCTTACCGTCGAAAAAAAGGTACTCGGCTATTGTTCAGGGACCAGCAAGAGTAAATTGGTCAATCCTTTCGCATAAACTGATTAAGGCATCATTGTAAAAGACCAATATTTATGATCAAAGGGGATCATTGTTTTACAGATGCGATGCCTCGCATGCTCTAACCGCTGTCGTAAAGCCATACCAACCACTGCCGAGTAATTGTACCTCCGTCCACACAAAAGTGACTTTCTTCTCTCTTATCGATAAGACTGACCGCCACGACCCACTGAGAAAAAATTATTGCCCAACTGAATTTTGCCATCTCTGATACTCACTCTTCGAGCGACGAGCGACCTTCTCCTCCGTCCGCCTCTTAGAAAAAACAATTCCAGGATAAATCACTCCCAACACCAGATCGCCCAAGATGAAGACGACCTGGAAGGACATCCCCCCGGTGCCTACTCAGCAGGAGTTCCTGGACATTGTCCTGAGCCGGACCCAGCGCAAGCTGCCCACGCAGATTCGCGCTGGTTTCAAGATCAGCCGTATTCGAGGTATGTGATATTTTTCTTTCCCTGTACCCGCAACAGGTCGCTAACGTGCAATCTCTTCGCGCAGCCTTCTACACTCGAAAGGTCAAGTTCACCCAGGAGACCTTCTCCGAGAAGTTTGGCGCCATCCTCGAGAGTTTCCCTCGTCTGCAGGACATCCACCCGTTCCACAAGGATCTTCTCAACACCCTCTACGATGCCGACCACTTCAGGATCGCCCTTGGTCAGATGTCGACCGCCAAGCATCTGATCGAGACCATCTCTCGCGATTATGTCCGTCTGCTCAAGTACGGCCAGTCTCTGTTCCAGTGCAAGCAGCTCAAGAGGGCCGCTCTCGGTCGCATGGCCACCCTCATCAAGCGACTCAAGGATCCTCTCATGTACCTCGATCAGGTCCGCCAACATCTCGGTCGTCTGCCCTCGATCGACCCCAACACCCGAACACTGCTCATCTGCGGTTACCCCAATGTTGGAAAGTCTAGTTTCCTTAAGAGCATCACTCGCGCCGATGTCGACGTCCAGCCTTATGCCTTTACCACAAAGAGTCTGTTCGTCGGTCACTTCGACTACAAGTATCTCCGCTTCCAGGCCATCGATACCCCCGGTATTTTGGACCACCCTCTTGAGGAGATGAACACCATCGAGATGCAGAGTATCACCGCTATTGCCCACTTGAGGTCCGCCATTATGTACTTTATGGATCTCTCGGAGCAGTGTGGTTACACTGTTAGCGCCCAGATTGCCCTCTTCAAGAGCATCAAGCCCCTCTTCTCGAACAAGCTCGTCTTTGTTGTCATCAACAAGATTGACGTTACTCGACCCGAGGATCTCGAGCCTTCGGTCCAGGAAGAGCTTCAAGGTATCCTCAAGTCCGGCGAGGTTGAGCTCCTCCAGCTGTCCTGCAACACCCAGGAGGGTGTCCAGGATGTCAAGAACGCTGCTTGCGAGCGCCTGATCGCTGAGCGTGTCAACCAGAAGCTCAAGGCTGGAACCAACACCAGCGGAGCCATCGGTGGCCGATTGGCCGATGTCATGTCTCGTATCCACGTCGCTCAGCCCATGGGCGGCCAGACCCTCGAGACCTTCATCCCCGAGGGTGTCAAGGACCGCAAGAAGTATGACAAGACCGACCCCGAGCGCCGAAGACTCGCCAGGGATGAGGAGGAGGAGAACGGTGGTGCTGGTGTGTTCAACGTCGACATGAAGGCCGACTACATGCTCGCCAACCCCGAGTGGAAGTACGACAAGATTCCCGAGATCTACGATGGAAAGAACGTCTACGACTTTGTCGACCCCGACATCGAGGCCAAGCTCCAGTCTCTCGAGGAAGAGGAGGAGAAGCTCGAGGCCGAGGGCTTCTACGAGTCTGATGAGGACATTGAGGATGACGAGGAGGCCGAGGTCATGCGCAAGGCCGAGCTGATCCGCGAGAAGCAGCAGCTCATCCGTAACGAGGCCCGCATGAAGAAGCGCCTCAAGAACCAGGCCATCATCCCCCGCAAGTCCATGAAGAAACCCCTCTCCGAGTTCGAGGATGCTCTCGACCAGCTCGGTGTCGACACCACAGACATTGCCGAGCGCGCCCGCTCAAAGTCCCGTCCCCGTGGCCGCTCCATGTCTCGCAGCCGCGTGGGTACCGAGGACCCCGACGCCATGGATGTCGATGCCCGCACTCCTCGCGACCGTATGCGCTCCATCAGCCGACCTGCAAGCCGTGCTCCTACAAGCAGCCGTCGCGACGATGGTGTCACGGACGATTCTACTCGATCCAAGGCCGAGCGCATCGCCAAGCTCAACCAGAAGCGCATGAACCGCATGGCCCGACAGGGAGAGGCCGATCGGCACACGACCGCCTCCATCACCAAGCACTTGGTAAGTTTTATTCAACCCAACCATCATATCTCAGAACCGCAACTAACATGTTCTCCTCTAGGTCGTTGGCAAGCGTGGCATGGGCAAGACAAACCGCAGATAGAGAGCCAATACTGGGCTTCCCTTTCTTCCACACTTGCTTGTCTTTCTCTTTTCCGGCATATTTTTGCGGTTTCGCGGGCTGTGTGGGTTTGCCTGGGAGTTGGGGCGCATGGGAAAATGGATTGTTGATTCCGTCGCTGCGTACGTACGTGCTTGAAAAAAATAACTCGCGTGTCGTGTTGTTGCTTGGGATGAAGAAGCTCTGTCCGAGTTCAGCTAGATAGGTGGTAGATATCACGGCGCTCTCTTGAAAAGTACTAGAAAGGAGGCTGCCATACTTTTTCCTTAACAGATCATGATTTATGAAGCATTTACAAAAGTTTCCACCCAAATTGACAGAATATATCCTCAACTATACAATATAACAATATTCATTGAGTGGTCATGTGAGATGCTATCGGAAGAGGTATAATGAGATTGTGCCCAAGACGCACCATCATATCGGCCATTCTTCTCACCTTAGTGACATTTGACCCGCCAAAAAACAAATCGATCCTCCGACCCTGCTAGATTTATTGCAGTAGTGTGGCATTGTCCCTCTTTTGTCCCATTTACCAGGAAAAGGTCGCGAGGCTTTTACTGCTCCTCAGCAACCTGGATACCTTCCCTCAAACCCTCAACTTTGAGCTCCTCACCAGTGGCCCGGCGGTAGATGTCCTTGACATCGTCGGTGGTGGTCTCGAAGTGGCTGGTGGCATCGTAGCTCTTGGAGATGAAAATGTTGTCCTTGGAGCCGTCCTCAAGAGGCTCGTAGATGGGGATAGGAGGGCCCTATTCAAATGTTAGCTCATGTCATCCGTTACTCAGCCCAGGTGGCATACCATAAACTGCTCCTCAATCTTGCCAAGGCGATCCAGACCAGCCTGGAGCTCGACGTGGTGGTTAGCAGAGGTCTCGGCGATGGTCGAGACGATAGCAATCCAGTAGCCCTTGGGGCAGACGTTGTGGGCAGAAGAGACGCAGGCAATGTAAATGTCTAAAGCTGTTAGTGGATGTATGCAGATGCATGGGTTGGTACTAATTACCGTTCTTTCGGCCAACCTGAGACTGAGGGATGATAAGCTGGGCGGAATCACTGTCGTTGGTGCCGGCCAGGGGGTGCTTCAAGATGCAGATGGCTCGGAGAACGTGGCCAGTGACCTTGGCCTTGTTGGCGAAGTAGGAGGGGTCACCAAGAATCATCTTGGCCTTGGTCTCGAACTTCATCTCCTCGACACCAGTCATGGTAGCCTTGATGCCAACAGCCTTCTCACCATCATACTGAACCTCGTCGATGTTGGTGTTGAGCATGTAAGTACCACCGTAGATGGCAGACAGACGGGCGAAACCCTGAGGAAGCTCGCCAAGACCGTAGAGAGGGTAGATGTAAGGAGACTTTCCGTATCGGGCAACGGAGTTACCGTAGAGGCGGATACGCTCGATAGCCTCGGGGGCCTGGCCAGGAGTGGTGATGTAGTCGTCGGTGAGGTAGAGAGCCATGGCGTGGCCAATGAAGTCCTTTGTGGTTGTCTCAAGACCGAATTTATCAAAGACGTCCTTCATAGTGCACTTATTGATGTCAAGACCTAGATAGATGGCCAAGAATCAGCAAATTTGTCCAAGCTAATTCCACAATGCCTTCATTCTTCAGAGGTACGAACCCTTGTGTGTAGCGGGGTCCTTGGGGTCGAAAGTGCCAACCCACTCAATGAAGGACTTCATGCGTCGCTTCTCGAAAATGCCCATCAAGGGGGACCTCAAAGCCTCAGCGGCATCAGAAGGCACCTTGGCGACGGTGGCCTTGTTTGAAGTACCCTGCTGAACGTAGCTGCCGGCAACTTGCTTGAACTCGAGGTATCGTGTGACGTCGGTGGAAACGAGGATGTTGGTCAATTCGCCTGAAGACATGAGGAACTTGGGAACAAGGTCGATGTTCCAGTCGTTGAGGCGGCCATATTGCTTCCAGGGCTCCTCACCCTCACGGTAGTTTCCATATTTCTTGAAAAGCTGTGTTTTGTTGTTAGAGGCGTCGGCTTGGAGGAGGGGTGTAGGTCGGGGCAAGGATGGGTTAAGGGTTTCGTACCGTCTCGAGGTTCACGGATGCTGCCTCTCTAGAAAGACGGTCAGCTTCTTGTGTACCAAAAATTAATTGCGGTTTAATAAATGCTTACCCGCCATAGTGGTCATTCCGGTCAATGTGGAGGACCTTCTTGCCCTTGACACTCAAGACACTGTTGAAGCACCATCAGCCGACCGCCTTTATATCAGCCATCACCGCCTAGAAACTTGCGCCGGTCTAGAACCATTCTGCGACACGGCAGCACAGTCGTGGATAGACGGAATGTTTGCTGTTTGTCTTACCCAGAGAGAATACACTCGGTCAATCCTGGAAATGGTCAGTATTAAGGTCTACAATACAACAAATTGCCAGCATCAAGCCGAAGCTCTGTGATGCGGGGATCCGTCTGCTGGCAGAAAGAGGCGGGGAGCTGTTGAACATACCAGTGCCTAGCACGATGACGTCGTATTCCGGTGCGATCTCATCCATGGTGCACGATGATGACTATGTTTCGTGATGTGTTGATATTGTTTGTATGTATGTCGGAAGAATGGATGATAGGAAAGGAGGATGAATGGAAGCGAAAGCAAGCTCGAGGGGAGGTGCGGTCGAAGAAAGTGGCGGGGTCCCGTTTACGTTTAGGGACAGACTCAACTGGACTCTAGTGTGGAGACTCTTCTCTTGTTAGGTGAGTGTTGACGCCTCCAAAAGACAACGTCTTACCCAATCCATACAGACTTAATCTCACTCATATACAAGAGGCTAAATTACATTTGATAAACGTGAGTAGTCTTGTGACTATTGCAGTGTAAAAGGGCTACTATTGCAGCTTCGAAGCCCCTATATTTCCCTTCTATTGGTAGTGGTAGTGGTAGATCCGCTCTATCATCAAATTTAGCCTAGCAGTCAAGTCAATATAAGAGCCCCAGCGACGACCCCAGCATCTTCACCGTCACATTATTGGATTACTCCATGGTCGATTACTATTGCCCACAGGGTCTTCAGCCATGTCTCCTTTCTCTCCTTGAATTTGTCCGTCTCGTAATGCATGTTGTTTGCCGTTCATGCGGGTGGAGAAACCCCTATCATATCTAGATGCTGACTTACACAGCAACCAAGCTCATTACCATGTTGGGAGACAAGCTCAGATCGCTCAACATGTAACCATCGGTGACATGACGGCCATTCCATGTCCTGAATTCAACCTCACTACAGTATTGTAATCGAGTACGGTCATAGTATGACATGGCAAGACACAACCACAGCCCTATCATATGTATAATAACGTCGAGATTTCATAGCTCTCATATACATGTCTTTTTCGTCTACTATATCTTACATGTCCTAGATGTACACGACGAATGGGTTAACCTGTCCCTTAGATCAGGTATCATAAGCCACCACCTCTTTCTATCACACAACAAATAGTACATGGCATTCCTCATTTGTAGCAAGTTTTTATTGCTTCACCTCCTTCTCAACCTTGGCCTCCTGCTTCAACTCCTTCTCAATATTGGCTTCCTGCGCTTCCGTTAGAGCAGGGTCGATTTGTTTGGCCGCCTCTGACTCTGCCTCCGGCTGCGTCCACTCGGTAGCGTCAACATCATCCTCGTATGCCGACGGCGTGTAGACTTGGCCGTTGGCACCTGCGAAGTTAATCTCAGGGTCGCTCATGGCGACATCGACGGCATCCTGCCAAGTATAGTATCGCTCCGTCAAAGCGTGCTTAATGGCTCGCTGTGTCTTCATGACCTATTTTTTCAGTGTCAGCACTTTCATATCTTGGTTCCATATAAAATCCTAAGTGTATATCATACCTCCTCATCTCGGGTATCAATTTCTCGCTCGCCGAATCCCAGCTTGGATCGAATAAGTTCCGCCCTCGATGTAGCAAGCATGTTCCTCTCCCGGCAGCACACCCACCATAGAGCATGCAGATCCTCCCAGGACTTCTTTCGCAGCTCTTCAACCGTCCACCCACGACCATGCTCCTCTGTTTCCTTGGGAGTTGCCAGTACCTTGCCTTGGGCTGGGAAGAAACCCCAGAGGCCATGCTCACGGTCGGTATCAATCTTGGGCTTGAACTCGCGGGGCTTCGGTAGTGGAATATTGGACATGGATAGAGGCTCGCGAGGACCAGATCCGTACAAGCTACTCACACCTCGCTTTGGGTTGTTGTCCTTGTTCCTGCGCTTGCATTGCGGTGCAGTCGTGGAGAAGTAGGCCACTCGGGGGCTGGCGGACGAGATCTTGGACGAGGCCTGGAGGATTCGGCCGGCCATTGGCCGTATCGTATTGGGAGATGCCATTGACAATTATCGTGCCTGTCGTGGATATCAGGCTATTCGACCCGTTCCACGCATTCGCAAAATTTGGGATCCAATGGCGGACGGTTTCTCGGTACCGGCGCTACGTTGTGCCGACGCCTGCCACTAGTCACGTGGATGCAATCACCAAGAGCTTCACCGAGGCACACCGCAGACCTCACCGAGCCTTACCAAGAGATGGATCTCAACAGTGGATTCTTTGGAGGCGCACTTGCAGCACGGATAGTCTGGTACAAAGTACATGATCTCTTGGGGTGGGTGATGCGGGGGAATACTCCAGATGCCCCATCTCATCGCCATCTTCTAGAACAAAGCGGTTGTCACCAGTTCCTGACTAGAACGACCATAAGAGCCACAAATGGGATGCGGGGAGAGATCCATCGCCAGGAACAAGCACAGCATGAAGTTATTAATGCCATCATGCGCTCCACGATTGGAGATCGCTGCCGAGAAAATACGCACTATCCATAACCATTTGATACCAAGAGTTCCAAGCCTTTAGCCTTTGCCATAAAATACTTACCTACATTAACAGTAAACAATATTTGCAACAACTCGAACAACTTCAGACACGCGGCTGCCGCACCATTTGGTACTCGGTGACAATCTCGGAGTCAAAAAGAGTGCGCCGATGTTATGCTTTGTGACCACTGACCACCCTATACAACAGACATCAGGAAATCACAAATTATTGGCATCTTCTGGACGAGCCAACATCAGGACTATGCGTTCGCGATGTTACCTTCAGGGTAGATCTGCATCCGGCATATGGTGCTTGTCGAAACTGCAAGCGTCTTACCTGGTTCATTACACGTGTGCATATCTCAAGGCGTTCCTTCGACAACGCGCATTCATCTCTCATCTCATCTCACAGGATTTTCGTTCACGCGTCACCAAAAAAAAAACCCAGAACCAACAAAAAGAACCTGTCACAGCGGCTCGGATATACTGCACCGTACGAGGACAGGACAGGAGGGGTTGCAGTGGTGTCTCGGCAGCGTGGGGGTCCTTACAACATCCTCGGCCATCCTTCGTAATTCACAATGCCTGATTCAGGGATTGATGGTCATGCTGTACAGGCTAGAAGACCATGCAAGTCAGAAGGGTTCCAACTTCCGGGGGGTGGTGATTACGACCTACCAAGGCTGCAACCTAGGCGCTCACCAGTGGAGCGCAACCTGGCGCTCAACAAGGGAGGATCTGCCGTAATTATCGCGAGACACTTCAGGTTCACCAGGTAGTCTGCTTCTTTCCGTGGTATCGGACAAATATTGCACTGCCGCGGCATCCTCCGTCCTGTAAGAAGCAACATGCAACGCATGAGATCCGGCATGTCTTCTGTCGTCATATGTTCGTCGCCAGATGAGAAGACCAACAGGCCAATCATTCTCGTACCAGGTACCTCGGAGGCAATGCAAATGCAGGATATCCTAGAGCTAGGTACCACGCTAAATGATCGGAGTTGAGGAGAAACAGAACAGCGCTTAAACACGCTCCGCAAGCTGGTTATTCAGACCGCAAGAAGAATGCTGGTAAAAAGAGCTTTGCTAGTCCATACATAACCCACTATGAAATAGTCGTTATGTGTTGTCTCGACATCCAAAGGTCCAAACGTGAAAAGCATCCAGTCAGATGGACGGGGTTCATCCCGACGACTCCATGAGATCCCCATGGGTGACTGGTACCTTTTTTCGAGAATTTGCTCAGATTCCCTTAGTGTGCCCTCCCACATGCCGTCTTTCATCGAACCACTAAAGTCAATCCCAGGCGTCATTGCAGGATTGGTGGTGCATGGATGTTATCTCTCAGATCCAAAACAGTTACAGTACGAGACCGCAACAATGCGAGCTTGCCGACTCAACTTCCCTTCCACAGTAAACACACAGTACGATGATTCCGGCCGAAAAGCGATCGTTGCTGATGGCGTCTGTACTAAAATATGCTTGCTCAGGGAGGGCCAAGTGTTGGTGGGGGGCCTCGTGGTGAACGGACACGATGGCCGCCACGCCTCTCCGGTAAAGTTCCGCACTATTACCTAGTCAACAACGCCAGTGGTGGTGATGGAAGAAACTGTCTTGTTTGATGCGGAAACGTGAAAAGTTTGTGACGTAAATGACTGTCGCGCCGGCGCCCTTAATTGGTCTTCCTTCTCTCATCACCAAAAAGGGTTGAATGAGTGCCGAGGCCGAGCACTTTTGAGAATTCCATACTCACAGTTCTTCTCATGGCGTATCACTAGACCGGCCCAGGCTCAGATATTGACGTGAGGGATATACCGGTATGGTGATTTCTCTCCTGCTCATCACGATGTCAAGAATTTGAAAACTCCGAGGCTAAACGATTATGACTCGTGCAGGCGCGTACACAGATAAAGTGTTGCAATAGTGCAATCCTTTACCAAATCAATATTAACACATGCATATTAGGACGCTGTGAAGGGAAGTACCCAGTGCAGATATTCGAAAGTGTTGCAAAAATGTGCAAGGGTTGCAAGTTTCTCTCAGATGATGGTGTCAAGGTGAAGCCATCACGAAGTGCCTCCCTCCAATGTCGTGCATTCGGAGCGATGTGGCTCTGACGGGCCTTCAAGGTCTTCAAGGAGCGGGAAGGGACCCAGCAGGATGAGCTTGGTACTTTGAGGCTCAACATGCTCCGTACGGCACCACCAACGGCAGTTTTGTGCCTCTCCACCAGGCCCGCTTCTCCAACGATTGCCGAACATGGCTCTTGTTTGGTGTGGTGCATTCGAAGCGTTTTATCTACCTGCTTGGTTGGCTTATTGGTAAAACCATTAACATTACTAGGCCGTCGTTCTTCGCAAAACATTGTTGTCCCTGCTCGAGAAACTCGTGTGGTGATTCCGAAACCAACAAAGTTAATAGAGGGCCAGAGCCGTGTCTCTAGTTCATCAAGAGTCTGAAGTAACTCAAAATCCCTGTTATTCTTGTCAGCCACCATGGTTTTACAGTATCGGATATCCCAATGGAGAAGTTCCGACAACTCGAGCAAGGATTTGCCATCAAGGTGTGCTTGTCACGGACTTAAGCTGAGAAAGGCGAGCATTATCCTTTGACTACCAGAACAAGTCCCGGTTAGCGACTCTGCTTAGGCGAGTGATGACATCTCAACATCTTGCCGGCGGCACCGCTCCACCTGATCCTGACCACGGGCAGATATGCCAAATTCGTACATGAGCATCCTGACTAGTCCATTTGTCAGCGACTAATATGCAGGACACCCAAGGCACGTCTCGTAACACGAACTGCTACATTGTTGTACGCTGTAAAATGGCAGTATATATCGTGTGTGAACATGCTCAAACATGTAGTTGATTTCCTTCAGTTTCAAGTCTTAAATAACGGTTGAGTTCAATAACGTTCATGAACTGATTTTGAATAGGGTGGCGTGTCGCAAGGCCAAAACGGCGGTATGCAGTTTTGATATGAGTCGGTGAAGTCTCGGAAAGGAGATAAATGAACGTCATTACAGGTCATGGGAGCGTTGCGAGAGCGCGTTTTGAGAGGCTCAGGCCACGCCCATATCACACATAGCTTGCCATTTGGGGTCTGGTGTGACAAGTTGTCGTCATACCGAGCAACACATGATAGCAAAAAAACATAGGTAATAATTGCGCATTTCGCATTCGAGGTTGATATCGAACTGTCGTCAAAGAACTCAACAAGATTGATAACGGCAGAGGTGTTTTGCCCGTGCAACCACGGTCTGGCAGTTGTTGTGTGCCTACCTTGACAGTAGACAGTGTACTGTCCCACACATACCCAGCATCCGCACCCCCTAAACAACCCAAAGCGCGCCGCCACCGAGGCAGGGGTGGGGTAGATTTGCTTAGCTTGGTGACTTCAAGGGACACGGGGGCCAAAGATTCCTCCAAACTCCAAAGAGTTAGCGCTACAGGTTACTGTTGCTGTTGTTTCCCGGGAATGATGCCTGTCTCTCGGTGTTCCCGCCCCTATGGCCTTCTCCAAAGTTCTTTTTTGTTTCGAGTTTGGCTGGTCATCGTCCGATCACGGAAGGGACTCGGTTTTCTAGGCAGCCAGATTTAGCGGCCGATTGCCCGACTCCGATGGCTGAATCACGAATCTTGAGTAAACGTTATCCTCGTGGCCAAGTGCTGCGCTGCGCTGTGCTGTCGTTGAGGTATAAGCGAACGGTTGTGAGATGCGAGGGTTCTTGATAGGCGAGCGTCAGCGGCTCAAAAAGACGATGTCTTCTCCAACTATGGAGTCCGCCTCCTCACGGGAAGGACTCCACTGCAAGCTTCTGGAGCCAGAATCGAAGCCTTTGACTTCCCACCCTCGTCCTTCAGCAGATGCAATGGCGGGAAGATGAGGGGTTTCCAAGGGACCCTACTCCACTGAGATCTGCTTTGGTGGGAACACCCGCTGAGCTCGCGGGAGCCATTGAACGGCTGGCGTCGAAAACAGAGATGAGGGACCCTGGAACAACGACATGTTGTGCCAGTATCTTAGCTGCTGCGATTACAGGCGTGCCTGCATTTCAAGGACAACCTAATGACTGGTTGCAGGATCGCCTTCTAGGCCGATAACCGGCTCTGATTGAGCCAGGCGACACTCCGAAAGCATTTCCTTTTTCCACGGACCTTTGTCTCCAATGGCCCAGGAGTACCTAGTACATTTCGGCGAATTCTGATTCTCTTCCGGGCTTTTTCCCTTTCGCTTCGGCTCCACTTTGCTTTTTCTACGTCTTGGCAAGCCTCAACAGGTCTGCTATACCCGCGTAGACCATCCAACGTTGTTTCGGCTGTACTCCAACCTCCCCTTGATTGCAAGTTGTGTTGGTTACCGCCAATTGTTCAACATAGCAAGGAAATGCCATGCGAGTTCACTGGGTGGTGAATTGAGCAGGGCGACCCTAATGATCACATTGAGATCAATGCATCGTCAGCCTCGACTCAAGGGTCTTGAGTCAACCGCCGAGGGTAGGTATTCGCTTGACTCGTGGATCCTGCAAATCATCTTAGAAACCTGGTTTCTTCGAGTCACGAGCCGAAAAACGACCCGTCCAAGCACATTGCTGGCCTTCAAGAAACCGTTAGTCTGCCCACCAAATTATTATGTTATCAAGCGCCTGTTTGTAATATCATGCGGCATGAAAGAGAGCGCTGTCGACCGAGCAGACCTCGGATCAGCTTGTTGCCAAGACTTGCGCCGGTTACCGTTATCAAACCGTGGACCAGTGACAGGCATGCCCCGAGATAGAGTTATAGACGAGCCAGATGTATGAGGACATAACTGTAACAGTTCATTGGCTTTCAACCACGAAGGCACTAAAATAAACAGGCAATTAGTCTGAGGTATGAGACAGAGTTGAATTCTGGCTCGAGGTATTTGGTTGACATGGACAAGACAGCTGGCTAGAACTGTCTCAGCTCACAAGGGCGATGAGGTTAGTAGAGTAATACATAGTCAAAATCTGCCCACGATCCCTAATCTCGTAGCGTTAAGACTAGTCGCTTCATTTGCTCACAAGATCAGGCAAAGCGCAAGAAGAAAAAATGCTGAGAACAGAAAAGCTGCATGATCTTGTCGAGCAATCCCGGCGCGAACTCGGTGTCCGAGTCGTGTATGAGGTAATGCGGTGAGAGGACTTGGTTTGGCGCGAAGCATCGTGACCTTGGGTGTGCAGTGAGGCCGGCAACGACACCGGGAATCGGAAGACTAGTACTAGGTATCCTGTACAAGGGATGAGCAAGCGCGTTGTGCTGGCGAGGTAGCAAAGCAAGCTGTACCCGTTACGAAATCACCCAACCTCCAATATTCCATGCAGACGCCCCCACCCCTGGTCCGAGCAACTTACCTTTTCGACCTATCGTGAGTACAGTATCAACCGTGCGAATCTGTGACCACAAGGGCCGTTTCTGAAGTTGTTCGACGCGTCGTGCATCATCCTGAATCTGATTTTTGATAACAGCGTTTCCCTGTCAGTGTTCAGGATCGCGAGACGAGGAGTGAGCATCGTTGCAAGTGCCGTCAGAACCCTGGCCGTTATGGTCATTCGAAGCTCAGCTGAATATGAGAAGAGATGGCAATGGTAATATGATGCTGACCAGTTTGGTAGCACGGTTCAATGGTTGTTTCAAGGTTTTTGTAACGAGGCCAAATCCCCAGACAGTCTAATGCTTGACGCGGTATCGGACGGCGAGACCGGCGCAGCAGTTCTGCCAACGGTGCCTCAGTTGCCTCAACGTTGAAAGGTTCCTCAGAGGCTCAGGACCTGCGTGTATTTCATATGAGCAGGATGGTGCCTGAGCGAGCGGCTTGCATGTCAGGTCGACGCCTCGCCTCGTGCATTTTTTGATGCTCCCGCATCGGGTTGGTGTCTTTGTTCATACGATACTTTACAGTATATTGTTCTTTGGAAACGTCTTTAGTAGAGACGACGCGCAGAATTCTTCTCGAGAGGTGTCACAATTGGGAAACTGAATGAGAACCTGTACCTGCCTGTTCATTCAGCCAACAGGGCTGCAATCGCCCATATTATCTAATGCCTTCACCTTCTTTGGAGTAGACGCACCGTACCTACAGAGAAACTTGTGTGGATACGACGAGGGTACCTGGCGTTTAGCTGGATACGGCTGTAGTCGGTAGGTGACGACCAAGTAGATTTCGCCGCAAGGTGCCAGTGAATTGTGTTATCGAGACCCAATTCTGGCGGCTTAGAGCGGCAATGACATGGCACCTGCGCTAGTAGCCAAGTTGGACAGGCCTGAAATATCGCCGTAGACCCGATTTGATTGAGATGGAAGAATAACGAGGGGTTTGATTTCAAAGTCAGGGCTGAGGTGGGTGTGGGAAGAGTAAAACGAAAAAAATTCGAATCATCCAAACTAGAAGAGGAACAAATTTGACACTGCAAACAGCTGGCGTCCAGTCGAAGCGTCTTCCTTGCTTGGCACTGGCCTCGGTAACAGGTACTACCGCGTTTACTCCGGGTGCTGCGCTGCTCTTTCTTTTTCCGCCTGTAACTGGCAAGTACGCAGCCGCGCTCTCAGTAACTCCAGCGCTCCCAGGCGAGTTGAGGTAGGCGGTACCTCAGGTTTTCTCGGTCTCTTCCTCTCTCCCGTCCAGTTCTTCTCCCATCTTCCATCTTTTCTCGTCTCCCCCGAAAATTTTCCCTCTCACAACTCATACTCTCCGCAACCTTACTTTGTATGATTGCAGCTCCTACATCTTGAATCACTTCTTTCTGTCGTCGCGATATATCACTGCAACGATTTGCGCGTCTGGCGCCTGGCCCCATCAAAACACGACCGCGACCCGCGACCCTCTCTGGTCTATTTTTCACCCTTTGCTCCAGATCCCAGCCGCCAGCTATTCTGATTGTGGTTCCTTTGCTTCGCCGTGGGCCCACTTCCCTTACCAGCATTACCCACTTCCCACCTCTTTTTTTGCAAGGCCCTGCACCTTTCTCCAAGGCGTGTGAATTGCGAGCGACCGAGTACCGGTTACTACATACGTACTGTGCGTGCCAGCCAAGGCATTTTAACGGTTCCGCTGCTGAGACTTTTTCCCTTTCTCTCTGCTGCCGTCGCTTTCTCTTGCCCCTCGCCGCTCTCTTGTGATTGCGTACTAAGCAAGACCAAAAAAAATTACTTAGTGCTACTACTGCATCACTGTTTTAATCCACACCCGCACCAACCCACTTCTTTTTTTTCTCCCTCTTTCACTCGCTCCTCTTCTTTTCCACGCCCTCCCACCCACGCAGAACCCACCCAACGTTACCCACCTTTTCAAAGGCCGCCCTGACAGCTTTCCCGTCTAGAGGAGACCGCGAGAAGGAAAAAAAAAAAAAAATAATACTTAAAAAGGTTCGAGACCCAGTTCTCCACTCTGTGCACCCTCTCCAAAGCACTACCTTCAAAGAGGGACCTGCCACGAGCCTCATCCTCCACCATCTGGGAACATCTTCTGCGGAGCTCTACAAGGCATCGTACTTGATCTTGCTTGTTTTCTCAAGTCTTGCAAACTTTGTATCGGATCCCTTGGACCCCTCTTCCTTCTCCCCTTCTCCGCAAATCTTCGACTTGGACTTGTCATCCACCGACAAGGTCCATTATACCCCGGGCACTTTTTGCGTCGCGGTATTCTCAACACCACGTCGATTGTCACGAGCTTCGCGTTCACCAAGAGTAGCATGGACGGTCCTCACTACCCCACCAATGGTATAAACACGACTTCCTCTGGTCAGACTTATCCTTCACCAACCGCGATCTCTCCCAACCAGCTGCAAACCGGCTCGCCGCTTCCTCAGACTCTGCCTCCGCTGCAGCCCCCAACATCGGCCATGCAGAACATCTACGGAAGCCACCCGCACACGCCGCGGACTCCAGGCACTCCGAACACGCCTGGATCGGCTTCCAACATGCCTAGCTATCAGCAGCAGACGTCGCAGCCCGCAAACCGCAATGGTATCTACTCAATGGCTCAGAACCAGTACCCTCCTCCTCAGGGATATGGTACCTCTGCTCCCATGATGCCCCAGGCGACTACAGCTGCATCCCACCCACAGCCCATCGCACCTGCACCTGCTGGTGGTCGCGGGCCTCCTGTCCTGCGTCCTATGCCTCCTGGTGGCATCATGTCCCAACCTGGCGTCTCTTCACCCTATGGCCCTGGTTCGCTCATGCAGCCCCAGTCGGTTCTGCCAGAGGGTGAACCCCCTACTCATGTTGTTGGTTCTCAGGGACGACGCGGCATCCTACCTAGTGCTCCTGGGCGACCTGCCGCACCCGCCGCCGGTACTGGCGGCACCAAGAACACCGTGATTCCTGTGAAGGACGCAGATGGCAAATTCCCTTGCCCTCATTGCACCAAGACGTACCTTCACGCCAAGCATCTCAAGCGCCATCTCTTGCGACGTGAGTAGGAAAGAGTTATTGACAATGACAGTCGTTACTGACACGTGATTAACAGACACTGGCGATCGCCCATACATGTGTGTCCTCTGCCGTGACACGTTCTCTCGAAGTGATATCTTGAAGCGCCACTTCCAAAAGTGTTCTATCCGCCGTGGAAACCCCACTGGAGCTAGTCACTTGTCGCACCCTCAAGCCCACGTCAAGAAGAACCAGCAGGCCCAAAAGGCCGCCGGCCTTGCTCACGAAGGTGACCTTAACCATCTCAATGGTTTGAGCAACCTGCCCGGAGACAACATGGTCCACCCTTTTGGCATGGTTCCTGTCTCGGACGGCATGAACAACATGGCCCAGGATCAGAGCCAACTCTCTCGATCTAGTTCGCTCGGCCGTCTTGACAACGGTAACAACGCTGACAGACGGAACATGAACGGTCAGGTCATGGGTGCTTCCCAGCCCTATGGCGCTGACCCCAACATGAACCAGCAGCAGATGACTGGCTACAGCATGCCTCCGGCTCAGAACGGAATGCCCATGTACGGCGGTTCAAACACAAACCCATCATCTGGCCTTGATTGGTCTCAGATGTTCCAGGCTGGTGCGCATCAAACCTACGTCAACACATCTTTCAATCCTAATCTTGGACAGACGCAGATCGGAATCAAACCCGAACCTAATGCCGGGCCCGGAACGACAGGCGACAGCGCCAGCGATACCCTTTTGTCGAATTTGGGAATGCCATCTCACCAAAACCCATACAACCTACTCTCTGATCAGATCCTTAATTTCTTCTATCCTCCTAATCAAGCCATCGATCCCTCGAGCGCGGGCATGAATCTTTATTTCTCGCCCGACAACGTCAAAGATTTCTTGGACAAGTACACTCACTTTCACATCCACATGCCGTTTATCCATGTCGCGACTTTCAAGGTCATGGAGGCATATACTGGCTTACTCGCAGGCATGTGTTGCATTGGGGCCTGTTACTCGGACAATGTCACGCCGTCTAATGTTCGCGAAATGATGGACTTTCTCGTCGTTGCGCTTCAACGCGACTGCAAGATGATGTCTAATGCTGAACTCCAGACAGGTCAACCGAGCCACGTATCTCGGAATGATATTGAAGAGCTACAAGCCGTCTTGTTAACATGTATACTATTGCTTTGGAACGGAACCCCACAACAGAGGGAGCGAGCTCGACAAATCTATCCCGTACTCGCAGCCCATGCACGCCGGTTGAATCTTCTCCAACCGTCAAAGGATCCCGCTCTTGCATCACCACTGCATAAGATTGATTTTGACCGGAACACTTTCGACTTGCAACAGTGGAACTGGGATACTTGGATTGACCAAGAACGCAGAAATCGTCTCATGTTTGGAGTCTTTCTACTGGACGTGGCGATGGGTCTCTACTTCAACGCGCATCCTTTGTTCGATGTTCTAGAACTCCATCTACCTCTGCCCTGTGACGACTCTGCCTGGGATGCCGACAAAGCCCAGGACTGTGCTTCTGCACTTGGTCTCAATGGTGTCGATGCGGCTCGAGAGGGAAATCCGTACGGTACACAACGACCAAAACAACCTGAGATGGATTGGGCTCTAAAGGCCCTTTTACATACATCATATCAAATCCAGCCAGGAAGTACCAACCTTTATGGAAAGTTTGTTCTTATCCATGGCATATTGGCTCTGATTCGACGAGCTCAGATCGACGGCAATGCGGCTCAGCTGTCCAATTTCGGAACCCCTCCTCCAAATGATTGGATGACCCCTGCCGGCAGCAATAGCGGACGGGGCACTCCCGTGGAGGGGGCGGCTGCCAACATGGACCCACAGAGTCTACAGGCACTTGTCATTGCTTTGGGCAAGTTTAAGAAGAACTGGGATGCGGATATGGCCAATCAATTCCCACAGGCTGTACCGGGATCTAGCAATCCTCGGCGACACGGCTTCTCGCGGGATGGAATTCATTTCTATTGGCTTTCTAATTATCTGCTTAAGCATACTCAAGCGTCTGATCTACGATTGTCGCCTGATTCGCGCTTTGTGCAAATCATTCAATTGTTGAAGTCGGTCAAGTCTTGGGTCATGTCGGATGGCGCGACAAGAGGAGAAGAATTGGGATCAATCGGAGAGATTGACGATCAGTATGGAGCTATGGATCTAACATTAGAGATGGCAAAACTTTTCAAACCACTTCCACAGGTGGTGGAAGACGCTGGCACTGCGTCTGTCAAGACGGAGCTTGACACAGGGACGGCAGTTTGATTTTCTTACAACAAAAAAAGTAAATACGGGGTGGGGGTTGCATCTGGAGGCGTTGCATTCTGATTTGTTCTCTTATTTTCTTTGTTTCCTGGTTCACCGAGGTTCACCGACGTGATGGTCATCTCAGGGTAGACCGGATTGGTCTCAGGCATCCATGGTTGGCACTGTTGTGCAATGCATTTGTTGAGAATAGACTGGAAGAGGAGTTGTCGCTGCATATTAGACTTTTATCAAGATAGAGAGGGAGGTCTAACCGGTTGAAGGTTTTCCGGTAGACCGTCATGACTTGATGGCTTGGAGCTGGTTAATGATGTTTGCGTATGTTTCTACTTGTGCCACTAGCATTGATGTGAATGGTGCCTAGTTGTCTGCTTGGTAGTGTCGACATTTGATACGTAGCCACAGTCTCCGATTAAAGGCTGATGAAAGCCTCGGTGCGTGAATCACGCCCTATGTGTCACTAGATAGTACATAAACATACAAATACACTTTCCCACTTGGTTGCCATGTTTTGCTTAGTTCCCCTCCTTTTCGTCCTTCTCAACAGTGATGATCTTGGGCGTGAACTTGTCGAGTTCAGCCTTATCCTCCTCAGTTGGGATTAAGCCAAGTGACTTCTCAAGTGGTTCAGTCAGCATGAGACCTCCGGCTCCCCAGGCGAGAATTGCGACGCCGACACCGAGACGGGTCTTTGACGAGAGATTCTTATAAGCTCTGGGTTGCGAGCTGTGAGTAGAGAGTACGTGTAAATGATGGATGAGCAAGGGCGCACGCACTGGAACATGATGAGCGATGTGATGTGTTGGAGGGAAGGATAATTTACATGGCCTGTTTTCCCTTTCCCCTATGAGATGTGAGTTAGAAAAAAAGAGATTGACGATGGGTTTGATGCAGCACTTACTTTCCACAACTAGAGGGCATGCGAGGCGAGGCAAGGGAATATCGCGAGAGATTGGCGGATGAGAGTCGAATGAAAATTGAGCGAGGTTGAGGCGGAATACCCGACGGGATGTTCCAGTTGTTAGGTTTACGGGGCGTAAGAGTGTACCTAGGTACTTACTTACCTTACTTGACCCCAGATGTTTGAGATCCATCTCAGCTCAACATTTGCGCTTCCATACTCTCCACCTCGAACCTTGGCGATTACACACTCCAAGATATGCATATTCGCCTACCTATGTTATTCCAGAGGCATCGGATTGAAGTGAGCGATTAGTCTGTGCGGTCAACTTCTCCTTATCATGGCCACTCATCATGAATCCCCGTCGTCATCGTCGGTACCCCGCCTAATAGAGCTTCCCTATGAGCTCATCAATAAGATCGCCGGCCTGCTCTCGCGACAAGACTTTGAAAGCCTTCGTCTCTCTTCACAAATGATTGCGGCTTGTACAAGGCCGCAACTCGCCCTGGATCGTTTCGATGGTGTACCATGGAGGCAGGACGGCAAACGGCTGCACAAGCTGTCCCTTATATCAAGTTGCGCAAGGCGCATACGCTCTGTCGGGTTCAACATGGCACGCATGGATAAAGAAGAGGTCGAGTACGCTACATCGCGCATTATAAACGCCGAGGAGCTCAACAGGAAATGGGGCCCCTACCTTACAACTCAAGATTTATTCCTCGAGTCAATCGAGTTGCCACTTGACTTGGTTATTCCCGCCTTGATGAGGCTGCCCAATCTCGATACCGTCTCCTTGACTTGGACAAAGTGTCCATGGGAGGAAATCGACATCTCCGAGGTGTTTGAAAGAGAACGGTCTCTGGAATTGGCGGGCGACGAAATACTTGAATCGCAGCAAGCTGTTCTTGATGCTCTATGCACGCGCAATACCCCCCTCAAAGGTTTAACGATTGAGCCATTCATGTTTCCAGACCTGACTCTACCATCGAAGTTGGATGATAAGGTTTCAACAGTCTTTGGGACTGTGACCAAACTACATCTAGTAGTAAATTACGAAGTAGATCAGTTCATGCCGGAACGACTCGACTACTTCATCTCGTTAATGCCCAACATACGCGACCTTCGAGTCCATTCATGGCCAGTGGAGGATGAAGCCAGTGATATCGATTTCTATATCACCAACAAGCTTCAAAATCTTGAGAAACTTGACTTGACCTGTCTGCATTTCAACTTTGTCAATTTTGCCCGCCTGATCAAGGACCACGGACCGACACTCAAAGAAGTCAGGCTGCAAACTTTGTATGGCTGGTGCGACCCTTTCAACTCAGCTGAACTTGACTGGGACATGATGTTCCAGCTGATGGGAGAAAAGCTGAAAGCGCTGGAGAAGATACGAATAAACGGCACATTTAGTGATAATGTAGGCTGGCACCAATTGTTCTTCCATGGTGACACGCCTTGGGCGGACGAACTTGCTAGGATTATGGGCGAGAGAAGTAATCGTCTTGAGAGTTTCATTCTGAAAGGAGGAAAGTATCCCCGACCGACGTGGAGCATTTAAGGCAAAGTGGTGGTGTACCGACACTCGAAAGGGTTCGAGATGTGTGACCTTGCATGGCGATTTCGGACGGCTTCGCTATATGAGGTAAGAAGTTTAATATTTGGAGATATGGTCTCCGCGGCAGATGCCGAGCTGATAGTTGAAAGATAATATGTTGTTTTTGATGATAGTAACGGAGAGCACGACTAATGAACGTACACTTTCCCTCATCGTACCGCGATAAGACGTTTCTTCATGTCTCAGCATATGATCCAATCAAACTAACAAACCGAAACTTGAACGAAGATTCTGCCATCAAGGCATAACAGTCATCGAAATACTAACAAGTAATAGAAGAGGCCGATCACTGCAATTCTGTCAACACGTCGCTAAAGGCTATGTTCCAACATAGGCATGATACAAGAGCCTCCAATTTCAACTGCAGGATGAAGAGATTAGAGTTACTCAGTAAGCCTAATCCTGGGTGTCTTAGCTCATCTTCGCCCCGAAGAGCAACGCTCTGACTTATGATAGAAGCCTCAGGCAGTATGTGTAAGTGGTCCAAGAAGGTCGGCATCTAAGCTATAATCTTATATATGGGCACCAGTGATTACCGAGTAGCTGAACATGTGTATGAGCCTTGCATATGTCATGAGGATGATAACCACATGCGCAAGTCTGCTACAGGCCATTTCGTCTAGTATACACAAGCTAGGCAAACGGTCAACTGGTAGCTTTTACTTGTTGACTTAGCAAGTCTTTCCCCTAGTCCTGGTATAAAGAACCATGTATCTCTTGCACAAGTAATATGGTCGGGTCGTTAATTTGGCAAGATGTTGCTGGATGGAATAAATCGTCTACGCTATGTACTGTTATGGGGTTCATAATCCCCCATTCCGAACGTCAAGTTAACAGTTTAGATATGAGCCGCAGTTTTGACGATCCCAGATATCGTAGACTATTCAGTTTATACAGTGGTCATGAGGATGAACACATGAGATTCTTGAAAGAATTTGTAACATGTTACGCTTCCTCAAGTTTGCTGCTCCCGTAAGCTGTATCTACGCGATTGCGGAAACTATACAAGGGTCGCATATTGAGATGTGACTGCAGAGTAGGAAGCGTGTGACTCGGGAAGCAAGACTGGTTCTATTCCTGTAACTGTTCGAGTTATCAGTTTCCACGATAACGCCCTAGGTCAAGCCCTTTCTATCAGAGAGCATCTAGAGTAATGCGCCTAGCACGTAAATCGCACGTAAGATGATCTTGGCGAAGAGAAACCAGGACACCGATCGAGACAAGGAGTCCAAAGGATATAGCAGTCCCCGAGACATTGAGAGAAAAGGGACATGCTAAGACTATATCTAGTCCTCTTGGCTAAACACTGTTGAAGCCTTGATTCTACTTCTAGTCAAGTGGCAAAGGGAGAGAGAGAACAAGACCCCAACTGGTGGTTGGTTTTGCTTTTTGGTCGAATTTGTCTCAAATGTGGACTTATCTAAGACCAGGACCGGCTATTTCATCAACCTCCGCGATATGAGTGCATCGGGCGGCATTTGGCAAAGATTAGTCATTTTCTTTCGGCAGTCATATTGCGATATGCAAACTAGAACTTGTGTATGTTGGGAAAAGAAACGAAAGGGCCGAGAACATGCGTAGCGCAATATTATTAGAGATATCACTCACAGTTCGCTCGCAGACGTAAGCTGGTGACACACACCATGCTCGGTACTGCAAGCCTTGTTTCAGAAACATTCCCTTTCGAGGCGGCACGGGGGCTGCTGGAATGATAGGACGAGGGCCGGACTTCTAGGGAGAGAGAGATGAAGACAAGTCAAGCCAAGCCGAGTTAACACGATGCAATGCAATGCAATGCAATGCGAGGCGAGGCGTGTTACACGTGGTTCAAAATGCTTGCATGGCAATATAAGACCATATCGCAGAGATTGGGAAACCCTTGAACCCAAGGAGAAAGTTGAAGGAAAACCATGGATATCCCTCTTGAGCAGTTTGTTACAAAAGTGATTCGTGACCAACAAAGAGGGGATGAGAAAACTGGCAATATTGGCTGGGTTAGAGCTGTAGGAGACTAATGAACTAATAAACCGTTTATGCAGGAGATAAATGAGTTAGCTACTAGCAAGCCCCATCCCCCAGAGAACGATGACTGGCAAATGAAATTATATATGCATGTCTAGCATCGGGCGTGCAGCTGTGAATCCTTCAATATGATGAAAGAAATGATGTTGCATTTACTAATGGAAGTGAACTTTCTCAGGGACTTTTGTATCATATATTTAAGATAATAGGAACAAAAAGGTTCATGGAAGAAAACAGGAAACAAAACTAAGTAAAAATGTTATTCAAGGGATCCCTGGGTCAAGGACGGAGTAGTATCAACGTTTCTTTTTTGATCCGATCTCGAGGAATCCCTGTATTTCTCCATCAAGGGACGAACCCACAGAATTAGTTGACCCGCTCATAATCAATCAAGCAAGATATGCTCACTGGAGAACTCGGATATTACTTCCCTTTGTTTCGGGCGCATATAGCGTTTCTATCTATATATTGTCTTGGCTGGCCAAATTGCATAGTCCAAGTTAGGAGGGCCATGAATCTCAGGATGGAATGCAACCGTCCAAGGCTATGCTGGTTCCGACGCCACCACAGCCCGTGAGAACGTGCAAGAGAATCAAATATAGTGCCCGTGCTTTTACCAGTTTCTTTGTTTCCGTTTGCACGCCATCGGGCTTGCAAACTTCGGAATAGCACAACGAAGCCAGTGACTGGGATCAACCAGCTTCACAACAGCCGTTAACAGAATCACAGGCTGGAAGCAGTGACATCCCGTCCGCGGAACACCGTTGGATCGTCGTCTTAGTCTTGTTGACCCGCTTTTGCCATGCGTCACGGCACATCAAGTGTGGTTGATCATGAACAAGGTGATTTTCTACTTGACTCGGGATTCTGGGGATGAAGGCCAACCAACCAGCAAGCTCCAATGGAAAGAAACTTCCACCCGTCTTTTCTATGCCAAAAGATCCCTAGCCTCCCGACTGGTTGAATTGACTTCTGATCCGTCAACAACAAGGACGGCTATTAGCTGGCAATGCTTCCCGTACATTCCTGAGTCAGGCACGGCATTAGTATCAACGGTAGCAGGCGTTAGAGTTTTTGACTTTTTGTTCTCTTTTCATGTTTTCTTTTCTTGTTGCTAGTCGTTCCTGATACTGCTGTAGAATTGATGGCTGGCGGTTCGTCTGATATGTGATGGTTGCGTGCTAAACCTCGGTGGTTTCGGACGTAGACTGTGAACAGAAGCAATTTATCGAAGCGAGGACAATGCTAAGACATATAGGAATGCAGTTGCAGTTCCACATGGAGAATTTCATAGGTCTCCAATCACCCACTTCGGCCATCATGCCATAGGATTGGTCTGCTTGTGGGCAGGGGTCGCGTGGCTTATAAGCAGAGACAAGACAAGATGAGGCAGACCAAAGGCAAAGACGCAGCCAGAAGGGCATGGGAATTTGCCCGCTGTAGCATAAAATGCATCTTGCTGGTGGAATCCATATAGAACGAGGGGGTGTAGATGCGGAATGCGAAGAAGGAGAACCAGAAAACCCTTGAGTTTTTTTCTCCCTCTCGTCTCCCTTATACTCTAATCTTGAGGGCATTCATCCATTGTCATCTCCTCCGAATATCCAACGACGAACCTTTTTCTACTCTTACGATCTCGATCTCGTCACTTACACCCTCTTCAATTGTTTCTTTGTCTTTGTCTTTGGTTGTGCGTTTTGTGATTTGTTGCTTTGAAAAGCGTGTTCGGACCTATACACAGCCTGGTATAGGTAGGGAGGACGAGAGAAAAGGATTGGAAGAGGACAGGCAATGAGCGTAGCCGTTGGGAACACAAGCAAGACGTTGCTCAAACAGGTACGAACACTTCGTTTGTCTCTTTTTCATTCTTTGCTATGAGCCCAGCCCTCGATCATCGATTTGGCTTTCGTTTACATGAGGTCGAGTCAAGTGATGCCCTTGTCTCCAACCTCAACCTCAACCTCAACCTCCAACCTCGAGATGCAATGATGCTGCGCATCACGGACCCATAACGTTAGAGATCTCAGCATCCAATCCCAGATCCGTTGTACCTTTCGGGACGGGCTGACCAGCCCGGCGTTGGGTCGACACGGAATCGTCACACACACCCATATGCAAGCATGTGCAGGGGCACCATCTTGAACGCGAATAGAAGGAACAGGCTAACAAGAAGTTGTCGGACATCACAGTGGGAACGAAGCAGTCAACGATACCTAGTTACAGTACTTTGACTGTATTTTTTGGTTAGCGCCAAGCCCTGCGGAAGAACCGCATTCTGAATCGAAGCGAGCGAATTCCTCATGACGGCGCGTAAGAAGAAGCTGAGCATCAGCAGCATTGGCAGAGCCAGCGGGGATAGTAACAAGAAGGAGAACATGAAGGGCAATGGGAGGAGCAGTTCAAATGGAGGCGGTTGGAGTTTTGGACGCTGGGGCAAGACGGCTTCTACAAACACCAGCAATCCGGTAAGCATTTGACTCTATTTCTCTGGTTCTTGACTGGTAGTTCTGGTCTTTTCTCTCTTTGATTCCTCTTTTCGTTCCATCTCCATGTCCACTCTCTTGCATCCCCATCCCCCTCCCATTTCACATCTGCATCTCTGTATGCACCACACCCACTCGCTTCCCGTCAAAGCGGTACCTTTCAACGCCTTACTCTTACTCAGGCTGCTTGGTCACAGTAACTGTAACTGGCAAAGCTGGGCTGGGGGGCGTTAGTCCCTGAACTTTTCGAGGCTGAGTTTTGTGGTTCGCGGTGCCGTCATCAGACCAGATTCAGGCCCCTGAACCGGAAGGGAAAAAAAAAAAAAAGGCGATGATGATGACCAATACTTGGAAGAGACTGTGAAGCTTGGAAGAAAAGAGGAAGAAGAAGCGAGTAAAAACAAGCAGACAAACAATCCAATGAGAGCGATACAGAATTGCACAGTACAACAACACAAACCAGCACAACACAACTAAACTTTCCCCCTTGCTTTTAGATTCGATTCTTCTCAATCTTCAAGCCTTATCCTGGATCTCTCTCACCCTCAATTTGTCTAGCTCTTGATCGAGTCACATCTTGACCCGGGGGGGCTTGTTCAAAGCGGATCATCCCATCCATCCCTCGTCTCCAAGTTTGGCTTCTTCCCTTTCCATTTCCTTGCTTGCCCCTGCTCGTATCCTTGTAAGAGCGTGTCCCAATGGTCCAGCGGCCCACGTCACCACCCGCCCGCGCTGACAGGTCACCTACCGTATTCTTAGGTACTTTACGGCTAACATCATCTCGTTCCAGGGGACCCCTTCGCCCACTTCAGCGCCCTCTGCTGCTACTGCTGCTGCTGGCGCTACTGCAACCGCCAGTAGTGCAAGCCCGAGCCCGAGCCCGAGCGCCAGCACCGGTACCAGCGCCCACGCGGCGGGCCAAATTCAAGGACAATCATACGCCCACGGACACTACTTTCGCTCCCACCACCACCTTCATCAACACGCCAGTTCGGCGCCGTCTCACGCTTCAATTGTCGCTTACAACTCGGCTCTGAACAAACCACTCGTCACTGTTGTTCCTCTTTCCGACTCCAATTCTGTCTCTTCCGTCTCCTCCACTTCGACGACAGCATCTACACCAACATCATCCTACGGCTCGCCTACTACCACAGCAACAACTACCCCGGTCTCGTCTCCTGCCTCGTCGACAACTTCTCCAACTCCGAGATCGACACCAACATTCTCTACTCCTGTATCTTCTACAAAGTCCGGTTCCAAGAGGACCGTCCACTTTCGCTCCGGCACCACAAGCATCTCTAGCAGTACCAATATCAATAGCGCGCCCTCGATTCCCCTCCTCTCTGTCGTGCCTCCGCCTGGCCAAGACGGCGGCGACGGAGAGGCAAGACGGCCCGCCATGCAGAGAGTTTCTTCCTTTCTCCCCTCGTGGGACAAGAGGTCGTCAGGCTCTCGGTCAGGCTTGTTTGGCTGGTCCTCAAACCGCTCTAGCACCTCCATATCGGTCGCAAACCACACTTCATTATCTAGAATAAACACCGCGGCCGCTAATGCAAATGGCCGAGTACAGCGGGAAGCCTTCTGGCCTGCGACTCTTGACCTCGAATGCGAGAAGGCTGCCCGCATCCTCAAGTCGTTTTCCAGTATGCTTATCTCACTCTTCTCGCCAGCCTCATTTTTACTAACATGTTATCGCAGCCGATGGCTATCTAGTTCCATTAGAAGAGGAAGACGACACACAATCGACAATAAGCGAACCACGGTCTCCCAAACGAGTCACCAAGAAAATCCCCAAGCGCATTATTCAGAATGCCGCCGGAATCGCAATCTTTACATGTATGCGCAGTGGCCTGTGGATGACAGGCTCCGGCGGCTCCGGTATCCTCATTGCTCGAAAATCTGACGGTACCTGGTCGCCTCCATCTGGAATCATGCTACACACACCCACCCTTAGCTTCATCATTGGCGTTGATGTTTACGATTGTGTCCTTGTCGTTAACAACCTTGCCGCTCTTGAGTCAATCACAAAACCTCGTGTCACCCTCGGCGAGGATGTCGGTCTTACCAGCGGCCCACTGGTGTCTCTAGACTCAGATGAATCGCACATCAAGTGGAAGGACCTGGGCAACACCGTATTGACATACATGAAAGCGCGCGGCCAAACTCAGGTCGTGAATTTGAACGGCTGCATTTTGGCCGAGCGAGGAAACGAGAATGAACGCTTCTACGATAGCCCAGTCACGCAAATGGACATCCTGGCTGGCAATGTCTCTCGGCATGTGGAGGAGGTTGGGCCGCTTTCAGAGGTCATCAAGATGGCCGAAGGTAGGACAGACTACGATGCCTCTGTTATTAGCCGGATCGCCATCGAATGCGCGCCAGGAGACGCCATGATTGCAACGCCCAAGTCTTCAACGCCCGCCTCGCCTCGAACTGCCTTTGGAATTCCAAACATCGACGATCCCGACCCCTTTGGCGTTTTGGCCCTTGAGATGGCTGGTTTGGAAATCAGGGAGGCAGGATCACGATTACGACCGACTAGCAATCAGTTTGACTTCAACCCCGCGCCTTCGAGCCCAGCCTACTCCAAATTCAACAGACAAAGTATAGATACGTTTGTCTCGAAAAGCAACCGCAACAGTTATATGTCTTCACGAACGGTCAAGAGTCAAATGACGGATGCCGGAACACAGACAGATGTGGGGACTACGCCCGAGACAACGCCCAGCCCAGGCCAGAGTGAAGACGGCCATGACAGGACGCCCCGGCCTCAAATCCCCGAGGTCACAGAGGAAGAGGAGGAGGTTGATTACACAAAGGTCGATCTGACTCCCATAAGACATTTGAGTGGAGCCCACACTCCCATCAGTGAAACCAGCCACAGCAGCACAACGGCTGTGGAACATGATACCCTCAAGGTTGAGCCAAGAGACGACACCGACAAGGCCTCGAGCAACTACGATAGCGACAAGGATGACAAGATCAGCCCCAACGCCGATGATGAAGACGACTCAGAGAGCGATGCCGAGGAAGAGGATGAGGAGGAACCTGTGGTATTTGAGGTGGCTGCTGTGCAGCCGGCAAGGACCCAGGCTGTTGCATCCCGCATGATCCACGCCAAGGGCAATATGGTCAACATTCCCAAGAGAATCCCCCCTCCACTGCCCATGAGGAGCCCTGCCAGGACATCGCGATCCAGTAAGAGCGAGATCGGCGACGTTTTAAACCTTCGAAGCCCTCTACGACAAGAGGCCTTCACCGAGGAAGATCTCGAGTCAGACGACGAGGAGCAGGCTAAGTCGGACTCTTCACCCTATCTAATGCCTGGAGAATTCAAGGTTGAGAAGGTCAGAGCTGATGCTAAGAAGGCTGAGGAGCCTAAGACTGACGACGAGAAGTCATCGGAACCTGAGGTTGAGTTTTTCCCGGCTGAGGAGGTGAAGGCGGAGAGCACCAAGGCCGATGCCTCCCAGACAAAGCAGTCTGGCTTCGAGCTTGCACATTCTGAGGAGCCAAAGAAGGAGACTTCTGCCAACGGACCCAAGGCTGAAATGAAGGATGCCGAGACATCCCCTACACTCCCTCATAATGAGCGACCCGACACCCCCGAAACGCCTGAGAAGAAGCACACTTCATCAATCTATACCGGAGTTACTGAGGACCGATGGAGTGTTGATGGCTCCACACTGACCACACCTACGTCGGACCGACCTTTTTCGGTTATCGACAACATGACTGAAGATGAGACCCCAAGGAAGCCAACAAAAGACGTTGAGCAGACCGAGATGAACGAGAAGCACGAAGAGCTAGAGAAGATGGGATCAAAAGAAGCAACCCCAAACACGATCACGGTTGTATAAGAAGACAGAACGATGATTTTACAGAGGTAGATGGGATACGGCGCACGACCTGAGCTTTTCATGGGTAATCACTCGGCGGGATTTTTGAGAGAACGTTTTGCGCATTCTTGTCAATACTTTTGGTGAAAATGTACGTTATGAGATGGGTTCTTTATGTGGGGGGTTGATTCATGACCCCTGGACGGCGTTTGTTGGGATGGTCATAACCACTTCATCAGTGTTCTCGAGCAGCGCAGAGCTGATACCGGCTCGAGGTGCAACTGATGGGAGGAACGAGTATTTTCGATGTACTGGATGTGTCATGGAAAGAGGGGTTAAAGCCAAACGAACATATGGATAAAAAGATCCTTGAAGCAAAGTGATCTGTACCTGGAGTTGTTGTTTTGAAGCCCTAGCCGGGTGTTTATTGGTAGAGGTCAGACTACGACGAAGTATTATTCCTAATGCCATTGAATAGATACAATGTGAAAATGGAACTGTTTTCACCGGGTTATGAATGATTCTGTTTGATTGAAAGTATTGTCTAATGAGCGTTGACCGAATCCATTGTGGTGATGGTTTGTTGGATAGGTATCATCTTGGCTGGCACTGCACTGGCACTGGCACTGCCGGTAGTTCTACCATTTCTCTCTCCAATACTACCCACATCATAGATAAAAAAGTTCTGAAAATCCTTTAATTTTATCTCGCAACGTCCAAGTTGGCATTTTGTTCAAGTTTCTTGGTGTTCACGATACATATTTAGCCATGGCCCTTCACGGCACCAAGACTCCTAACAAGGAGGACACACCAGGTCACGTGCCATCGCCAAGTCAATCAGACGCTCCAGCCACAGCCACACCCGTCGCGTCGTCGCCCCGGTACAAGCTACGGGCGCGCAAACCTCGAGACGGATCGCCTACGCCTACACCATCGCGACGCAGCAAGCGGCCACTACTACAAGACGACAACGGCCCCGTCACACCGTCACCTCACAAACATCAACGCGGCGGTACCGCCATCGATCTAAGTGCAAGTGTCAGGAAATTTCGCAATCGCACAATGTCGAGCACAGCGGGCAAATGGCGCGAGGAGCAGGTCCTCATTATCTGCCCTGGCAGCCGCACTACCATGGCCCAGCTGGGATGCAGCGAGTTGACTCCTCCTGCGCGGCGCATGCCGACGAGGATGTTCAAGGATGGCGAGCACTGGGCGCCATATCACAAAACGAAGCGCACGACGGTTGTGAATGGCGTTGAGGAGGAAGAGTGGTTGGAGGATGTTGATGAGGATGAGGGAGCTGTGTATCCCATTGAAGGTAGCTATAGCCATTGAGGAACAAGGCCACGTGAATGATTTGAATGCTAATCGCGCATACAGCTGGTCGCATCGTCAACATGAATGCGCTCCTCGCTTTCCTCGATCATGTCCACGGTCTGCTTACAACCACATATCACAACACTCCCATCATGCTCATGGCTTCACCACAATGGACCCGACCCGACTGCGAGACTATCGCCCGATACATCTTTGAGAACACGAGAACGCCCGCGCTATGCATAATTCACAGCGGAATTGCTACGCAGTATGGCTTGAAGTGGCCCAACATGACTGTGGTGGATATCGGTTACGAAAAGGTCGACGTTACCGCGATTCATGATGGACGAGTCGTGAATCATATGGATGTCGGTGCGTCCGAGGTTGACGGAGAAATTAGCGGAGGCGAGGTCTTCACCCGGAGCTTGCTTAAGTTGCTACATAACAAGGGCTTCAACCGGGATATGGCTGAGCAGCTCAAGAAGAGCAACATTTGTGAGGTGCTGCCTTATGTGGGAACTGAGGACAACTTGATGGAGCTTCCCAAGGAGAACACCGTGGCTGCACCAGCTGGTCAAGCGGCCCCTGCTGCCGGCACACAGGACTCGGCCACGACAAAAGCCCCTGATGCGCCCAAGCCTACAGAGAATGGAGAAGGCGAAGAGGGCAATGGCAACGGAGACGAGGATGGTGTTCTAGACGTTGCAGCTATTGTTACGAGCGGCCAAACGAAGGAGTTTCTCGCCAAGAAGGAGAAGGAAAAAGAGAAGGGCAAGGGCGGTAGGAAGAAGGGTGAAAAGGAGGCTGAGAATGCTGGAAAGGCTGCGCGTCTACCCAACTCTAAGAGGACACACAACACCTTCTTCTACGAGGAAATCGTTCAAGAGGAGGTTCCTCCGCCCGCAAAGGAGAAGGAGAGTGTAGAGAAGCCCACCGAAGCCACCAATGGTGCCGCAACAGAGGCTCCCAAGCCCGAGGGCGAGACCAATGGGGCTCAACCTCCCCAGGGAGAGAACGCCACTCAGCCCACGACAGAGGCACCCACGACAGAGGCACCCACGACAGAGGCACCCACGACAGAGGCACCCACGACAGAGGCACCCACGACAGAGGCACCCACGACAGAGACACCCACGACAGAGACACCCAAGCCAGCAGAAGGCCAAGATCAGCCAGCGCAGTCTATAGAGCCCAAGACCGAACCCGAGCCCAAACCTGAAGTCCAACCCATCAACGAGACGCCCGAGAAGCGACCAAAGCGCATCCGTCGAGATGTCGAGGTTGGTCTCGAGCGCTTTAAGTTCGCCCAGCGTCACGAGATCGACCGCATTGTCAACACTATCTACCGCACCGTTCAGGGCATCGACGATATGTATATGCGACCCGCCTGCTGGGATAACCTCGTGTTTGTCGGCAACGGCTCTCGTCTGCGTGGTCTCCGTGAGAACATCCTCCAGACCCTCAACGCCCGCCATCTCGTCTCTCCCTCTACTGCGACAATGTTCACCTCAGAGCTGCCCTCTAACATGGCCACGCCCACCGGCACTGGCGCTCAAACCCCCACAGGTTCCTTCACCGGTGTACCGCACCAGCTGTCATCAAGTGGCGTGAACCCCCTCTTGCAAGCTGCTACTACGGCGGCTGCTGCTGGCAACGCAGGCAACAACATGGTCGGAACGCCGCAGCCTGCCTCCGAGGCCGGAGGGCCCGTTACGACTCATCACTTCCACAGCCAGACGCCCACGAGCATCAAGACAGCTTCTCTGCCTTCGTATCTGAGCGAGTGGACCAAGAACGGCTTCGAGGAGTCCATGTTCCTTGGTGCCCAGGTCGCTGCGCGTATCGCATTCTGCCTGCACTCCAACATGGATGCCCAGACTATTGAAGCTCAACGGCTTATGAGCTTGAGCAGAGTAGACTACAAGTAAGTTCCCTCATCAGCCCCATCACAAGCACCCGACTTACCATATCAAAAGCGAACTTGGTCCCAAGGGCATTCGCACGCACTCTATGCTAGGCTAGAGGAGTCCATGTGGACTGATATTTTTCTGTCATTATACGGGTTTCTCGTTCACGTCGTCTTAGCCCAGGCTTTTCAAGATGTGGACTTGAGAGAGGAGTTTTTTGGGGCCAGCGAAATGGTAAAAGGAAGATGCAAAACGAAACGATCAAGAGGACAAAGGAGGAGAGCAGAGCGGACAGAGTAGGAATGGGATAATACTATAGATTCAAATATGCCGTGTATGAATATTCTCACTATTCAGTTGTTTCAATGAGAATAGTCCTTACATGGATCGGAACTTGCGACGAAATATTTCACATAGTAACTTTTTGATGTAAACGCCAAGACCTGTCTCGCTCAAAATACTATGTCCATGGTATATTACGTTGCACCTTTTAGGTCACTAGAATCATTACAACCATCATCATCCTCAGAACAATCGTCAACTATCGAGCCTCTCACCAACCTTTTCCTTTCCTTCCCCCCATGAGTTGCAACTTCGAAAAAACAATTCAACAGTACTTGCCTCTACTCCATTAATGCGACATAAAAGGAGACCGAGAGAAAGCACCAAAAGCCGTATACCATTAACCGGCAGCGTTTCGGAGTGCTGCCTCCTCGGCGGCCTTGTGCCAATCGGTCCTGAGCAGATAAATGTACTCAATCAACGCAACACTTCGAAAGGGTTAGCAGGTTAACAGACGAGACTTCGAACAAGGGACTTCTTCAACTTACGAGATACCTCCGACTGTGACTCCAGCCCACAAACCACTCAGTTTCCAATCGAGGCCGAAGGCCAGGACAAGCGAGACCGGCAGAGAAAGGGCATAGTATGAGATGATGTTGGCAGGTCCACCGATTGATTGCTTGCCAATACCTCGAAGCAGGCCGTGAGCACCTGCGGCGAGACCGTCAAATATTTGCATAATCGACACAATCGGCATGACTGTAGCAACAAGCTCAATAACATCATCGTCTTTGGTGAACAACAGTGGTAGTTGGTAACGTAGACTGGTATATAGGGTTAGGTTAAACATTCCGATGATGCAGGCAGCAACAAAAGCCTGGCAGTTGTTAGTCTCTGTCGATTCAAGTCTCGATTTAGAGTCCAACATACCACAATGCCGGTCATCTTGGCTGGCTCGACAAGACCAGCTCCGATCAAGTTGGCGATACGAGTCGAGGCAGCAATAGACATGGGGAACGGAATCTCGTATGAGAGAGTTGTGATTGTCGTCAAGACACTCTGTGCGGCCAGATATTCCGGACCGAATCGGCTCGAGAGCAGCGTGAGGATCTCAAAGGCCAGCCATTCTGCCTCGACCATAATCATACCAGGCAGAGCAAGTCGAATCATAATCCACCAGTTGCTGAGAGCTCGTCGACTAAAACCACCCCAACATTGCCGCCCGTCAACGAAGCGAACGTACAAGAAAAGAAAGAGAGGGAGGAGATTGTTGCTGATGGCTACAGCTGTAGGAGCACCAATGAAACCCCATTGCAACTTCCAGACCAAGAGCCAGCTCAGGAATACGTTGAAGGGACCGACAATGAGAAGAACGTAGGTCGTGGCACGAAAGAGGCCTTGTGCTTGAGTGAAACGCTTGCCACCCTCAAACAGAATGAATCCGGGAATGCTGAATATCATGACCCTAAGGTACATACCAGCGAGATGGGCTGATTCAGGTTCCGGAACAATCCTTCTGATGATGCCTTCGGAGAACCACCATAGCACGGCAATTGGGAAAGCAAGAACGAACAAGAAACATGTCATTCGTTGGAACTGAAGTCCAACAAGATGCTTGTGACCAGATCCGTATGCCTGTGCGCACAGAGTATCAAGAGAGGTTGCGAGGCCCTGGAATGGCGCCAGACAAGTAATGGCCGCGGTCATGTTAGCCACTGCATGAGTTAGCCTGAGTTTGCACTTGTTTCCACCGAATGTCAATCAACTTACATGAGACAGCACCAAGTTCTAGTTTGCCAATACGTCCAACGGCAAAGATACTGGTGACATTGATGGAGTACTGCAGAAGGAAGGTAACGATGAGAGGTGCAGAATATGTCATGATAGTCTTGGCCTCTCGCTGCCAGGTAGTCTTGATTCGATGTTCGGCCACCGCATGTTCCCATGTCTCATTGAGATGCTCGGGCAACACATCATCAGTCCTAGAGCCTAAGAGGGGATCCGTTTCGCTAGGAGGTTGCACTGTAACAGCGGGCGTCTCTTCCTCATCTCGCGGTATCTTTGTGCTAAAAAGGCGTCGATAGAGGCGGGTGAATAGACCATGCTGTCGATACCCGTGCTTTGGAGGAAGAACATGGTTGTCGCGCAGCAAGCTGCGCTCAGCATTGCGAGATTGCTTCCTTTCTAAAGCCGTGAAACCTGGCTCGTCATATATTTGAGGGTTCATAATGGGCCGAGAGCCTCCAAAAGCAACACCACTTGGTCGACGATACATGATGGTATCGCCCTGGAAATCAGAGACAGAGGCATCGTCGATCGCGTTATCCTCAAACTCGTCATCTGAGCATTCTGCCAGATCCGCGGCCAGAGACGCCTCAGCTAGAGGCGAGCCCACTCGCCATGAAGACGATAACAGCGCGCCAGAGCGCGGAGTGCCATAAGGTGAAGCTCCAGCTCTGCCTATTGGGTCCATATCAAATCGTACAACCGCCTCAGCGGAAACCTCTTATTTTCCAAATTGGCGTAGATTTGGAAGACAATTCTGTAAGGCTCACGCGAAAAAGGCTTCTTCAGAGTGCAAGAGGGAACGCCAATGAGTCAAACGGTGGAGCAGGAAAAAACTGAGTGGTACAATGTTATCACGATGAGTTCAATTGTGCTGTTCAACTCAAGATGACGCTATAGGTCAATCCGTAGGCTGCGATAGTGAGGGAAGAGAGAGCAGAAGAAAGAAACCAGATAAAAAGAGACCAGGCCGTATATACGTAGTTGCAGTCAAATCACTAGACCCGACTAAAAAGAGGCAATTGACCCGTTTTCGCACTTCGCCTGACTTGACTTTTACAGCTAGCGTCGACAAAGACCCGCCTTGCCACGGTAAAGGGCGCCATTGAAATGCCGTGAAGGCTGCTTACCCTTACCAGGTGGAGCCTTACCAATTCAGGTGAAAGACACGCAACCTTTCGATTCCCTAAGTTGTGGTTGGCGGATCTAGCCTCTTGTCATGATGCGGGGGTGGATCGTCGATAAGGGTCTGTGGTTCGTGATACTTGACTCTGGTTTGACAGCGGAAGACGTGAGACTTGGCCGGCGGATGAGGCTCTTAAATTCAAGATCCGATGGATATCTTACTCATGCGATTGGTTGAGTCTCTAAACAAGGCCCATGTTGAGTTGTAGCCTTATCATGACTTCCGATATCATGATCCCACTCATTAGCCCCAAGACCGACCCGCCCAGTCGAGTTCCTCATGAGGCATTGTCGCGACCCAGGGTACCTCATCACTTGCATAGCGTTGTAGTGGAGTGTTGTACGGTATTCTTAATCCAATCGTCGGTTTGTCTTCCCCCTCTTGGCCTTGGCTTTGTGCGATCTCTGGCACGTCTGTTTTGAAAGTGCCTATCATGGTCGAGTCTGTCTCTAGTAACTCCGGCCACACCAAGACACCGATCTCCCATGATGCGATACGCATCTCGCCTGTTGGTCTAGCCGCTTCTCCCCAAGCTTGTTTCGAAATATTGGCTGATGTCAGGAGGCCCCAGTCAATAGACGATCTGTTGGATCGAATATAGGTCTTGATATGTGGAGCTGCCCTCTTTCGGCCACCGTCTCGAAAGGGAACGTCGTCGGGAAGTTCTATAAACAATTAAGACATGATTCAAGAGCTGCACGAGGATCGAACTCACTAGCACCGTTAGACGAATCGTTGGCCCAGTGGTGAAATATTGGGCGGAGGTATTCCAGCTGCTTTGCCTGTTGCGATGACTGAATCTTTGTATGGATGGAGCCTCCTGACGCATATCCGTCCAACGACCGTCGAATTTCATCAGCAGTTGGAAAGACAACTTTGAATTCTGGTCGCTTAAGGCCCGGGTTCTTACAACGGGCCAAAGATTCGAAAAGCGTTTTTTGCAACCAATCGTCTTTTGCCCCCAACGTGGCAATTGAAGACACCTGCACAACAATGTCCGAGTCCCCATGGTCTTTACAAGGGACATGCTGCAAACACCTTTTAAGAGCGGCCCAGCCCCATGATGTCTCCGACATATCCCGCGCGTTATGCTTGCCTGGCACGCTTGCAACAAGGGCAGCTTTGACGGCCGAGAAGTCGTATCCAGCGAGCTTGTCAGTGAGAGGTTTGCAGATGATCTTGCGCTTATTGTAAGACCTTAAATAGTTCAAGAGGTCGATTTTGAAGCGCTCTCCACTGCCAACGGGGTAATCGTCTGGAGTCGACGTGGAATTCTGTACGTTTGTCATTTTTTCAAGCAGGGGCGATTTCCAGACCCCATTGCTCATATTTGTCCAGTCCTTTGGAATCATGTTAGCGGTATGGATAATGACTTGAGCAGTATCGTCATGTCTGAACAATATCATCATCTTTGAATGATGCGTCCCAAACATTTCAGGCATGGGTGCTATATGAATGTTGACGTTCTCGAAGTCTGCTGCTGCTTGCTAGATGGAATCAGCATATGAATAGTGACTGGATTTTCTGGTATTCACACCAGTCAACAGACCTCCAACGCTATCCGGCTCTCATCCTCACGTTTCCAGAAACCGTGCACCAGGTGAACTTTAACAAGGTGACGCGTGTCAGGGTCAAATGCGTCCATCAAGAACTGTAGGTTGTGCAAAAAGTTGAACTCCCAGCATTCTGAGATAAGGGGATCGCCCAGCAGGTCACGAAGACTGACGGCGTCTTTATTATCGCTCTCTGGGAGATCTTGAATCCATGTTAATTGCCACGGAGATCTGATCGCGGTCGCTTTGCGGTTCCTCTTTCTAGGAGGGCTTATAGACCGTTGCAGTGATTCAGGTGCATAGGAATCAAGTACTTCTATGCGCTGGCGCTTGGCCGGGCGGTCCATCGCAACAGTTTGACGAGATGTTGTCACAAGCGTAGTTTGTTAGGCCTGTCTAATCGGAAGAACAGTCTTGTGGTATGTGGGCGATTTCCGGTTTAATCCGTCACCATGGGGCAGTTGAGTAGTTCGGGATAGGCAAGCCGGAATGGTGTTCTTGAAACGAGTACCGTGTGAGGTCGGAAAATATGTTTGCCTTGTGTTGCTCGGAGATGAGACTCCTACTCCCAAATAAGGTGAAACAGATGCACCTGTGACTCTGAATTTATTTGTTTGAGAAAAAGAGGCAGTGAATGAGAGAAGACGAGCTACTTGAGCTATCTTATTAAACCCACGTCTGAGCTACTTTCTCCTCGTTGAACTCCCCTTGTTCATCTCCATAGCAAGTGGGACGAGCCTTCTGTAAGTTCAGGAGCTCGCTGACTTGCAGCAGGCGCGAGTGGGGTGCCTAGGTAGGTAGGTAGGTAAGGTAACAAACAAGATAGAAGCTATATAGAAACCCCTCAATATTCATAGATAGTTTATATCAAAGCAACAAAAGTAGCATCATTGAAGGCCTCAGGATACCTGCAATATTGATGAGTTTATTATATTTATGAGATCATCTACGGTATTCGTATGGTAAGTTATGATATCTATGGCAAGTCGACTATTGCCTGGTACCCAGACGCAAAACCTCCTAAGCCAAGACGGGCAAGCGCCGAGTGGCTGAGCTGACACCAAGGGACCCAAATGTGGCGTCAAGTTCCGATACGGAACGTGGTCTCGAACTCTCCTGAACAGTTCACTCTTGATCCTCCTTTATCCTTTTCAATCTTTTGTCGCTTTTGCCCCTCATCATCATCTACTTTTGCGCCTGGTGAGCGCGATCGTAGGATCGTTTTTCTGATCATTTTTTCTTTCTTGTTGTTTTCTACATCGCGATAGCTCCAGGCCTCCCAGCCGCACCTATATCAACCGATACGATCGCCACCAGCTAATAGTTCTACCACATAATCCGGCTCGTCGTTGCTTCTCGCTCTCCTTCACGCCCGCCTGAACAGTCTTCTTCGTGCTTCCTCATCGTTTGCGCCGTGCGGTTTCGACCTCGTATATTGCTATTCAGTCGCCATACAAATCACTTATACTCGTTGGTGCTCCTAGCCCAGCATGCGTCTCTCTCCGCTTGCGATACTCGCCGGGCTGTCGGCTTTTGCTTGGGCTGAGGAGGATACGAACCCGGTGACAGACCCTACAACTTTCAACGGGAAAACTGTACCGCCATTGCTAGAGTTAACACCGACAAACTGGGAGGAAGAGCTTAAGAAGAACAAGTTTATGATGGTTAAGCATTACAGGTATGATGGCCTTGAATAGAATATAGTTCAGTTTACTTACGAGCGATTAGCCCATACTGCAAGCACTGTACCAAATTTGCTCCGACATTTCAGACTCTTTACGAATTTTACTACACCTCGAAGCCCTTAAGCGACGACCCGGCTGCCACATTCTCCAGTTACTACAACTATAAGTTTGGTACTGTGAATTGCGTTGCCTATTATGATTTCTGCATGGAACACGACATACAGTCATACCCGACCACGATTCTATACGAAGATGGAAAGGTGTTTGAGAGTCTGCGCGGAATCAAGAACATGACGACATTGAGCAATGCGATCGAGAAATCGCTTGCCAAAACGCATCCAGGCCGACCCGAAATTCAAGAATTGCCCAGCCCCGGTGATAAGGTGTATCCCGCCCCAAATGCTGCTCAGGACGCTGCGGAACCTGTCGCTGAGAAGAAGGAAGCGGCAGTAGGCGCGGATTCGAAGGCGCCAGCGGAAAAGGCTGCGAGTGACGCTTCTGAGAAGCCTCTCGAGAACGCCGCTGGAAAATCGGTTGAAGAACCAGCCGGCAAGACTGCGGGCAAGTCTCTTGACGACATCACCGAAATGCCAAAGGAAGCAGACAAGTCTGACAAAACTGAGTCAACTGAGAGTGCTGCCAAGGAGTCTGCTGCTGCCAATGATGAGAGCAAGAACTCGTTTGGTGCTGACTGGAAGGTTCCCAGCACTGGGCAGATGCTCAAGAAAGCTAAGCCCCAGGATACTACACCCAAGTACAACTTGGAAGGTGTCAGCACCCCCTTGACGCCTGATAACTTTGAGAGGCTAGTCACCAAATCAAAGGATCCCTGGTTCATCAAGTTCTACGCACCTTGGTGCTCTCACTGCAAGGCAATGGCTCCTACATGGGAGCAGTTGGCCAAGAACATGAAGGGAAAGCTCAACATTGGTGAGGTCAACTGTGAGGCAGACCACAAGCTCTGTACCCAAATGGGCGTCAAGGCGTTTCCCACCATCCTCTTTATGACTGGCGCTGAACGGGCCGAGTACAAGGGTCTCCGTGGAGTGGGTGACTTTGTTACATATGCCGAAGGGGCGCTTGAAGTCGCCGGTGGCGTTGTCGATGTTGACGCCGAAAGCTTCAATGAGCTCGAGAAGACCGAAGAAGTCCTCTTTGTCTATTTCTATGACCATGCCACTACGACCGAAGACTTCAAGGCCCTGGATGCTCTGCCGCTCAACCTCATCGGACGAGGTAAGATCGTTAAGACAAGTGACTCTGAACTTTGCTCCAGGTTCAAGATCACAACCTGGCCTAGACTCTTGGTCTCAAGAGAGGGCCGTGCAACCTACTATACCCCCATCACCCCTGATGAGATGAGAGATGTCGACTCGTTGGTTTCTTGGATGAAGTCTACATGGCTTCCTCTCGTTCCTGAGATGACCGCCATTAACGCCAAGCAAATCATGAACCACAAGCTGGTTGTGCTTGCAGTTCTCAACCGGGATGACGAGGACCGCCTGCAGAACTCGATCTCCGAGCTTAAGAATGCCGCCAATGAGTGGGTAGATCGTCAGGTCCAGGAGTTCCAGCTTGAGCGCAAGAAGCTTCGAGATGCTAAGCAGATGAGAATCGAGGAGGCTGAGAGCCGCGACGACCAGCGTGGTCTTCGTAACGCCAAGGCCATAAAGATTGACATGGACTCTACTCGTCGTAAGGAGGTCGGTTTTGCTTGGGTCGACGGCATCTTCTGGCAGAGGTGGATCGCCAGCACCTACAACATCGATGTGAGAGATGGCGAGCGTGTCATTATCAACGAGGAAGATGTAAGATTCTAGAGCCCCCTTTTGATTGATTAGAAACTGACAATATCTCAGCGACACCAGTTCTGGGACACTACACCTACAGGCAACCATATTATGATCAGCCACACCTCTATCATGGACACTCTTGATAAGATCGTCTACGGCCCTAACCCCATCTCTCCCAAATACACTATCAGCTCCTTCGCCAAGTTCTTTTTTGACATTCAGATGAGCTTTGTCGACCATCCGTTCCTATCTATTGGCTTTGTCATTGCTGCCAGTTTCGGCGTTTACTCTTGGTTCCGCAACCGCACTCGACGGTCTCGCGGCACCTTCTTCCGTGACGATTCACTTGGTCTTAAGGATGGGCTCCTTGGACAGAATGGTAACGCCAAGTCTGACTAAGGAATAGTTCTGTGCGATCAGTGTGCGAGGTTATTGTGTTATGGATATGGCTCTGATGCCCGTTCCCGTGTATAAAACACAAGGATCGCTACGGACCGATGGCCATGAGATGCGAAAGAGGGGTTACTGGACTGGGATCACAACAGGATTTATATAGTCATGTGTTGTCAGATTGCGGAGTTTTGGGTTTGGTATCTATTGATTTAGATTGCGTGGCACCCGTACACTACTTGAGTTGATGTGGGAGCACCACGCTTGCATATGTCACGTTCCGATCTACTATCCAAGTTCCCCTGCTGTCTGAAGTGTGTTGCTACCCAGGTTAATCCTTTCCTCTTGTCTCTTGTCTCAATCGTCTAGACGGTGGTATCGCCTGCAAACTAGCGCTCGGTTTGGGAAGTTCGCCCAACCCTTCAGTTTGACACAAGGGGACCTATAAGTATGCGAGGTGAGAGTGCAAATTTAGTTCCATATTCCATGTTGCATAGTACCGATGTATCTTGCCAACACAACTAAGACTTATTCGTTTATCTACCCTAATTTGAGATTCTTTGAGTAGTCTCACATGTATCCCAATCAAGTGTAAAGCTCATTAGTAAGATTGTTGAGTGTCAAACCCTCCTTGGCAATATCCCCAGCATCTACCAAGAAATCGAGAGGCATCTCAACGAGTGTACCGCGGATACGCGACAGCCATTGCTTGACCTCCGGGGCACCGCCAGGGAACTCTGACTGCACGATGTGACCGTACTCGACCTTACCCTTCTTGATCTCCGCCTTGACATCCTGGTCCTTCTTACCAGGGATGATGAAATGCTGAGAAAAGAAGGTATCGTAGTCCTTCCAAGTCCTGACTTCGTTAGTGGGGACCGGGTGGAACGCTCGGTCAAAGGTCTCGGTGTTGACACGCGCAGTGTTGGTCCAGAGACGGTGGAAGTCGGGGTGCATTGGGTCGCGGACGAGTAGATCAGCTGGAGAACCCCAGTCGTAGTTGTTGGGATCACGGTCGATGGGCGTCCAGTTCTGGTTGGGCTGATCCCAGCGCTGATCGGGGATGAGGCCGAGATGCTTGCGGAAGAGGTATCGACGCAGAGAAGCGGCGAAGCGGGAGGCCGTATAGGGACGTCCGTTCATGTATGATTCCACAGGAGTGGGATCCTCGATGACAACAGCAATCTCAGAGTCGTGGTCTCCAAGCTGCGAACGGTCGTTCAGGTTGGCTGAACCGCAAATGACGAGGCGGTCGTCGGCGATGAGCAACTTGCTGTGAATGTACAGCTCCTCAGACACGAAAGCGCCAATCTCATCCTCGGGGTTGCCATCCCAGCGGAGGTCGGTGACCTTGGGGCCTTGGTCCATGTAGCATGCACTGATGGTATCGAGGGTGTGGTCTCCCACCTTGCTAGCCCCTTGCTGGTATCTGTCGTATGGATCTGTCCTACCACCCTGCTGTTCTTGACGCTGAGGCCTGTTGTCGTACCTGGAGGATTCCGAGTATCCTCCCTGGTATTCCTGACGCTGTGGCCGATCATCATATCTCGAGTCAGAGTGTCCTCCTTGGTAACGATCAGGCTCCTGTCTACCGCTGAATCGCGGGTCCGCTTGTGGGTGTTGGTAGGGATCGTGCTCGTGTCTTCCACCATGACCTGCGTCTCGCCGGGTGCTACCATACTCTCCATAGTCTGGTCGGCCGCCGTAGCTTTGCTGAGAGTAACCACCTCCATACTCGTCACCCTGCGATCTACCGTCATAGCCCTGCTGGGAGTATCCTCCTTGGTACTCCTGTTGTTGAGGTCGGCCTGCAAATCGAGGATCAGCCCCTGGGTGGCTGTATGGGTCACGTCCAGGTCGGCTTCCGTAGTTATCGTCTCGTTGGTAATCGTCACGGTCACGACCACCGCCGTACCTGGAGTCAGACTGTCCACCACGATAGTCCTCATCCCGTCGTCTGTTGTCGGAGTACCCTCCTTGATAGTCTTGACGGTTTTCATCTCGCTCAGATCGATCACCATACTCCTGGCGTTGGTATCCGCCACCTTGTCGGGAACTGGAGAAATCTCCGCGACTTGCTTGGTACTCCTCACGGGCTGCCCTACCGGAGCCCTCGTCAGGGTAACCACCCAGTTCTCGGTCTCTTTCTTGTCTAGCCTCCTCGTAAGCCACACCAGTGCGGGCTTCCGCCTCGGCCATGGTCTTGGATACATTGATGCGGTCGAAGTTGCGGAGGTTGTAGAATCCGATGTACCTACTAGTATCACGGATGCCTGCCTTACGGAGCTTCTCGATGATACTGTAGCCACCACGGCTGATGGAGTCGTACTGGAACTCCATAATAGCTCTCGTTCCTAGAGCGCCATCGTCGTGTAGGTCACCGGCGAACGCAGGGACTGCTGGCATGAGCACCCAGATATGGAATGGTTGACCTTCATGGTCGGCACGAATCACTCGCTCTACCAACGCGGCACCAATCTTGTTTTTAACAGGCTTTTGTTTGTCGTCGGTAGCAGTGATGAAGAACTAGGTGGTCAGTAGGAACTCAGAAAAGTGGTGGGGGCATCCATACTTGGTTCTCGATGTAGATGAAGTGTTTGGCCTCACCGATTGCCTGAATGTAGGCATTCGCGATCGAATGTTCAAGGGGATGGCCAGATGACCATTCGGCGCAACTAGATTATGTTAGACATGGGGATAATGGGCGGGAGATGGGATTCTCATACCTTCGAACCATCTGGATGCGAGGCATATCATCGCCATCTTGAGACCTTTGTCCACGGTCACGGTCGTGGCGTTCTTCACCTCCTCCGAATGACCTAAGTCTGTTCATGCCACGGCTGAACTGCTCAGTCAAACCGCCCAAATGGTCATCCTCACCTCTGGATCGCCTGTCCCCGGAGCCGGAGGTGTCTCGTGGAGGTGCCTCAAGCTTGTGATACTTGCCGGGGTTTTTCTCCTTGTACTTGTCCTTGAAGATAAAGTTCCTTTGCATGTTTAGCTACCATTGTAGTGTTAAAATATCGATATATAGCTTAACTCACCATCGGTCGATGAAGTGATCAACCATATCACGAGTGATAGGCCCGGTCATGTTCAAAGCTACATCTGACCAGCCCATTCTCGAACTCTTGGTACGATCAACTGGAATCATTAGTTTATATTCTCTGGGGATGCAGAAAACAGGAGAATGAAGTTGTTGGGAGGTCTAGGGGTCCTGGCGTATGCCAGTCTTGCATGTTCCTACACCACGATAACTTCAATCACCTTGTTAATAATAGGCTTACGCTTGTTTTGATCCCAGTCCTTGACATCAGCGAAGTCATATACGCGAGCGTTGTTATAGTCTTCGTTTGTTAGTTGAGTCGTCAAGAAAGTTGGCATGTTTCGACCTACCCTGTCCAGGGAAAATGATAGCATCCAGATTGCCAGGATGAGCATCAGCGATCGGGTGACCTAATGGCTACTGTAAGCATAAAAGTTCTACATCACAAGAAAAAGACTTACTGCTGGTATCCCATCGTCCAAAACCTATAATTGCCGGGAATTAGCGCTGTTCATTCTGAGGGGATCACGGAAGCTCATACACATATCAAGTCCTCCCATGAAACCCAATCTGCCATTATCGATGACTAGCAGCTTCTCGTGGTGTGCCCAATACAGCACAACATCGCCAGCAGTACCGTAAACTGCTTTGAGGGCATCTCCAGACGCCTTGGCCAGATCAAAATTGGTCAAGGCCTTGATGGACTTGCCCAGCTCTCTATGAAGGTCATAGCCTGTGGGCAAGTGATCCGGGTGCCTGAAGACGTGGATATTCTTGTGAAGTGCCTCCAGGGCAGTTCTCGTGTGAGAAGAGTTCAGGGTCAGAGCCGCTTCGACTTCCTTGTATACTATGATATACACTTGCACACCACGCTCAGCCGCAGCCTGAAGCATGCGGTCCAGACGGTACTGCTCGTTTTTAGCTGGAGGACGACGCAGATACAACTCGGGGCTCAGCCACCAATCGAGAATGTAGATACTTTCTCGGGCCTCTGGTTATGGTTACGTGTCAGACAAGCATTGCTAGATCTCCGGGAGAGGAGGGAGAACTTACGCTCGAGAGCCACGGAGACTGCCCAGAAGTAAGAAGCGCCATCAACGTACCACTTGACGTCGCCCTTGGACTCTGCAGCAAAAGAATGGTAGCGGTTGACGGCCTGCTGTCTTTGGAGGTACTGGGCAGCAGCGTCGTGAGGATGATCATCATCCTTGGATTGTTTACCGCCTTCTTGATGAGACTGATTGCCGCCTCCTTGATAGGATTGGTTTCCGCCTTGGTAGGATTGGCTGTCGCCTCCTTGGTACTGCTGACTCTGGTTGGAATAAGAGCTCTGGCTGCCGTACTGGTTATGACCTCCTTGAGGTTGCCCATAGGACTGAGAGTGTCCGCTGTCACCTTGATAGTAGGATTGGCCCTGACTGCCACCTCCATATTGGTGGCTCTGTCCGCCGTAAGGCTGGTCATGACCTCCGTAGGATTGGCTCTGGTTACCATAAGACTGTCCTTGCCCTCCGTACTGGCTTTGGTTGGAATAAGATTGACTCTGGTTGCTGTACTGATCATAGCTTTCTCGAGACTGTCCGTAGGACTGCGAGTGACCGCTGCCGCCTTGGTAATGCTGGCTTTGGCTTCCCTGAGACTGGTGACCTTGACTTCCGTGGGATTGAGATTGGGAGTGATGCTTGTCATCATCGTCGTCCTTTCCACTCAGAGCATTCTCAACGTGCTCGCCGACCTTTTTAAGGAAATCCATGTCGTATGACGAAGACGAAGACGAAGACGAGGGCTATACCTCAGCTTCTCCTAGGCTCCGGCGGTGAGTTACAAAGTGAAAGATAGTTGAATGAGAAGTATATCAAGAATGAACTAGGTAGTCTATCCAAGATACAGTGGGTTTAAGCAATCTCAGTGACGCTGACAAGCTGACGCCATGAGGCAAAGGAAGCTTGGAAGCTGTCAAGTGGGGAGCTGATGATGACGATGATGATGGGCGGCTGTTTTGGAATGCGCCTAAAACGGAGAGCCAATGAATCAACGAGGTACCTTGAGAGGTACCTCAGCGTTGCGTGTATTTATGCAGCTGTCAGTCAATCAATTGGATTGGACAAACGTGCAAACAAGCATCCATTCCAATGGAGCCCCGGCCTTGATAATGAGTTGCGGGGCAACAGCTTAAACCTGCTCAAGTTGGCTACAGCACACGTGAATCAGAAAACAGCTCGTATCAGTGAAACACATTTCCAATTCTTTTCAAGCGCCCAGTAGCAATAATTCGGGCCGTCATATGCTGTGCATTAGTTGGACGCTTTCGGCCAGGATGAAAGCCGCCTCCATCGACAATTTGCTATGATCAGGTAGTAGTGACTAGGTAGGTAGTTTATATGCTGAGTGATAGGGTAGGTACCTCGATAACATACATAGGCCAAAGACTACCCGAGTCTCGTTATAGAATTGCCTAAAGAATGTACCAAGCTCTTAACTCATTGATAATGTTAATGCCTCTCCTGAGATAAACTTTGCCATAGAAGTCTTCTTATCTGGGTCAGCATTATTTCGGCCGTGTAGACGGACAGCTTTAGTGACGCAAGTGCTTTTGCGTCTTCCGCTTAACCACAAAGCCACAAACTACCTACCTATGGATCCGAAGGTGAATACTCTAATCCAATCTCACTATGTTATGATCCTTAAAATCCCTAACTTTCCATCAACTTCTGCCGCGACATACTTGGCAAAAGTCAAGGATATCCCCGTTCTCTTCGATCGTAACTCTACCATTGATTGACCTTGGTATTAGAGCGACCAACTTTATCAGGGCTCCAACTGGCGTATTTCTGCAAGTTGCGACTATATATTAACTGTCGTGGAATATATAACTAGGCAGAGGCTTGGGTCCCGGCTGATGTAGTTGCGGATAAGCTTCCTTACCCATCTTGGCCGCCCATGAAGGCGCCTTTGTCATTTGATAAAATGCATGATAACATCACACGATGTCTTAATAATAGAGCCAACCATGAGGCTCACTCACACTAGGTACGGATACGGGACAAGAGGATATGGTCTCTAACTTCCGTCTAATTGTAGTTTTCGATATTCCTGACTTCCCCCAAGAGCAAGATATACAGAGGTGGGTTCCAGTCTTTATAATGACCTATTTGGGTACATATACCAGCTTTTCTGGACGCCTGGTTCCTTTGTTCTAAACGAGCGAGTCCGACGAGGCAGGCTTACAACTACCTTCGCTAGTATCAGCTAGCATGAATCTCGCGTAGACTTGC